>QMIH01002120.1:25525-48526 GCA_003987875.1 Clarias batrachus
GCACCGTTTAGTTGCCCGCTTTATTCGCGGAGCTAAACGGCTGAAACCGCCCACTAGAGTGACGGTCCCTTCATGGGACTTAACTATCGTACTCGAAGGCCTGGCCGACACCCCCTTCGAACCACTAGAGTCAGCGCCTGTCAGGCTTCTGTCTCTTAAGATGGTTTTTCTTATGGCTATTACTTCTCTGAAAAGGATTGGGGATCTGCAGGCTCTGTCAGTCTCCCCATCCTGCCTAGACTTTGCCCCCGGGCTAGTCAAAGCTATCCTGCATCCTCACCCGAACTATCTTCCCAAGGTTCCATTCTCGGTTGTTCCGTGTACCCAGTTGTTCTTGTGTTAAGTTATGATCGACACATTGACATGTTATATCTGATGTAAAGGTAGATTAGTCTGACTTGAAGTCTTTTACTCTTTCCTAGTCAATTGTTGAGAGAGATGTTTGGCTTCATGGTCTGGAGAACTGGTTTTGAATGGAATCTATTGATAAAAGACCAGAAGGACTGGAGATAGCCTGCTGAATTCTTAAATGGAGGTTTGGAGTTCAGGGCTCGGTCTCTAGAGTTAAATATTACACTCACAGAGAGAAAGTTCATTATCAGTTCCTGTAGCTTAAAAAAAAAAACACAGGCAACATGAAGACACCAAAAAAGGGGGCATAATGTATATCTTCTCATTTTTTGCACAAGGTTTTTGATTAGTTACATTTGAATTTGATTTTGTAAATCTCTTTTATGCCAACGCCTGACTGTTCATTTAATGTCATTTCTATTGACAAATTGTAGTAAATTCTGTTAGAATTTAAGGTTTTATAATATTTTAAGACATTGTAATCTAATTAGTTCAGATTCCTGTGCCCTGAGAACAGACCCMTCACTGTGCTTCCTTAYGCCTTCTGTGGTAACACCTTCTATATCCTRTACCCAGACGAATATACATCCAAATGGCTCTTGTCTGCTAGAACCCTTTTGTTTAATCAGGAGAATGYAAATGTATTTCCTCTCTCCTGTCTGTCTCCGGCTCTCTCTATCACTGACTGTTTCTTTTGATGTTCAGGACGTAGCACAGTTTAAATGTGCTCTCCTTGCTAAGAATAAACTAGAGATCTTCAGACATCATGCCTGCGTGTGTGTGTTTGTCTCTCCCGGTCGATCAGGCCCATACCGGTAAGTGTATCAAGGTGCAGCGGACACAACAAGCTAAGCTCTTCACCATCCTCTCTCAGATCAACCCCGTCACTTACAAGCTAAGTCTTCCACGCACATACAAGATCCACACTACTTTCCACGTTTCACTCCTAAAACCCTATCACTCACTCGTTTTCCCTGTTTCCACAGAGCCTGGTCCCGATGACGAGCCTCCCCCGGTGCTAGACATGGAAGAGGGCACGATCTATGCGGTACAGGAAATCCTGAGTTCCCGTCGTCGAGGTGGTTGGCTCGAATACCTTGTGGACTGGGAGGGGTATGGCCTTGAGGAAAGGAGTTGGGTCCCTTGCCAAGATATCCTCAACCCAAACCTCCTCAGGGACTTCCACCAACAACATCCGCAAATGCCAGCTCCCAGGGAAAGAGGTCGTCCACCCCGGCGGTGTGTCTTGCGGCCCTCAGGAGTGAAGAGGGGGGTTCTGTCACGGAAACGCCAGGCTCCACCTCCAATCTACGTCCACAGTCACTAGAGTTATAATCACACGCACACCTGATCCTCATTAACCACTCACCATAAATACACCTCACTTCCCCTCACTCGCTGTCTGACTTCATCAATGGACTACAGACTACATTGCATACCTGCGGCACGCTTCGCCACGTCTCGTCTTGTCTCGTCATTCCCCTGCGTTCTGTGGTCTCGGTGCTACTGCAAACCTCCACCATCTCCTTCACCGCCATTTCAGTTAAGACACTCTGGTCTCCAGATTCACTGTTTCATTTTCTCACAAACTGTTAATAAATCGCCCGTTCGGGTTTTCTCACGATCTCTGCCTGTTTGAGTCTGTTTTCCGTTACAGTTGCAAGATTAATATATCTCTCCACTCTTATAGAAAATAACCCCCCCAAAAAAACCTAGACTTTTATCAATACCGTATCAAAATTACCAAGAATAAGATCCATATCAATAACATGCATCAGATCAGCCCCTAGAATAGTTTACTCATTTAACAGACTGAACTAATTTCACTCATTTCTTCTGCAAAATTATTATATACTGACACATTTTCTCAAACAAATGGTACCAGAAATAACTAAACCTTGTTATAAAATAGTTAACGCTACGTTACCAATTAAGTTTAAGTTTACGTTAACTACGTAAGTTTGAGTGTAACTTTAACACAGTAACAGTAATAAATAATATATACAGTGAACAAATCAGTCATAGGTGTCAGATCTCTGGCCCGATCTCTTCTTCCTTGATGTTCTATGTTTACATGTCTGTTCGAGCACATGGTGTTTTGTTTTGTTCGCTCGCCAGCTGTCCGTGTTTGTGATGTCACGATCATCCCTCCCACTTCCTCTCTAGTCTAGTAAGATGATTTCACTCACCTGTTCCACTCATTTCCGTTGTAATTGCTTGCTTTATTTATTCCCTCTTGTCAGTTGTCCGGTGTCGGATTGTTGTTTCCATGTCGGCAGCCGTTTGCCCGGTCTAGCCCAGTTCATACGAATGCCTAAGTTTTGGCTCCTGGTTAATGCTTTCCGTTTTTCTCCCTCATTCTTTTCTCCTTTTCTCTCATTGTTTTAATCTTCCTTTTGCTTCCAGGCCGGTTCGGCTTTGTTTTAGTCCGTGTTATCCAGTGGCGTCCCGTCTCGTGGCCGGCCAGGTCGCACTCTTCCCCCCGGCCGAGCAGTGCAGCGGATCACGGCCCTATCGCCCTCTGGTGGCCGTGGAAGGAACTACAGCTGCGCTTCAAAAGCCAGTCATTTTTTTCCCTCTTCGGATTAGTTTTTGTTTTTTGTTTTGTTTCTTGGGACTAAGGCGCTCCTGTGTTTTTCCTGCTACGAACAATATTGTTTTGTTGTGTTTATTGTTGCCTTGGAGGATCTTTGGAATAAAACTTGTTTGGAAGACTCAGTTAATAAAGCTTTGGAACTGACCTGCACCTGTGTCCGTTCTGATTACCCTGACAGAACTATCCGACCAAGATGGACGCAGCAGGTCCAGATCCCATCAGGTTGGCCGTGGCTCAACAGGGGGTGCTTCTGGGCCAACATGAGAGCCGGCTGACCAGCACCGCTTAGGAGGTCGAATTCCTCGCCAACCAAGTGGCAGACCTCACTGCTCGCATCCAAGAACTCCAGCGAGAGGGCACCCAAGGAGGTTTGACATAGTGCTCAGTTGTATTTGCCCTCCAGCCACACACTTTTGCGGTAGAGGAGACGAAGGTGGCATTTGTCATGACACTCCTAATGGGCAAGGCTCGCAAGTGGGGAACCTCAGTCTGGGAATCCGGAGAACCATGCTGTCTCTCGTTTGATGAGCTTCGGCAGGAAATGATGAGACTCTTTGACCGGTCTGCCAGAGGACAAGAGGCAGCGGACCAGCTCGCACAGCTTTGCCAGGGAGACCGTTCAGTCACAGAGTTTGCCATACAGTTTAAGACCCTAACAGCCTCCTGTGACTGGAATGAGGGAGCCTGTCGGGCCATGTTCAGGCCACTCCGGTGGGGTGGAGGTTCCCCACTCACCTTCGGCGACTTCCGACCTACCAGATCCCGAGCCCATGCAGCTGGGATGCTTTTGCCTAACACCCCAGGAGAGACAACAGCGTCTGACCTGGGGCTTATGTCTCTACTGTGGAAAACCAGGCCATTTTGCGGCAGTCTGTCTGGGAAAAAAGCCAAGGCTCACCGGTGAAGCATGTGATCCTGGTGAGCATGATACCTTTTTCACAATGCCCCTCCTCTCGAACCCTTTTATCAGAGTCCTGTTCGGCGTTGGTCGATTCAGGGGCTGAAGGAAACTTCATGGACTGCTCAATAGCCGCGCGTTGGAGTATCCCAGCCATCCCACTGCATGAACCTATCCCTGCCCGATCCTTAGATGGAACTTTGATTACTACTGTTTTTTATCAAACCCCTAAAGTTAGCCTGGTAGTCTCAGGCAATCACCATGAGGTCGCCATGCAGTATCTTCTGGACTCTCCTTGCGATCCCATAGTTTTGGGGCACCCCTGGTTGATACAACATGGTCCTCATGTGGATTGGTCTGGAAACTTTTATCCTGGAGCCAAAACTGTCTTGCTTCATGTCTTGGTCCTGCTCCTGTTTCTGGTTCTGTTTGTCCTGTGTTGCAGGTGGAGTATGCTGATCTGTCTGGGGTGCCAACGGGGTACCATGACCTGTGTCTGGTGTTCAGCAAGTCCCGGGCCATGTCCTTGCCTCCGCATTGTCCTTATGATTGYGCTATAGAGCTCCTCCCAGGCGCTTCTCCGCCCAAGGGTCAATAATATTCCCTTTCAGGTCCAGAGAGAGAGGCCATGGACAAGTATATTAACGAGTCCCTCAAAGCCGGCCTCATCCGTCCCTCCTCCTCTCCTGCGGGTGCGGGGTTCTTCTTCATTTGGGCTCCTTGCGTTCCTGCATTGATTATCGTGGACTGAACGACATCACTGTTAAGAACAGGTACCCCCTGCCGCTTATGTCTTTAGCTTTCGAACTCTTGCAGGAGCCAAGGTCTTCACCAAGCTTGACCTGCGCAACGCCTACCACCTTATCCGCATTCGGGAGGGAGATGAGTGGATGACAGCTTTCAACACACCCACGGGACACTTTGAATACCGGGGTCAATGATGTGCCGAGAGACATGGTAAACCAATTTGTCTTTGTGTACCTTGATGATATCTTGATATTTTCTCCCTCTTTGCAGGTACACACTCAGCATGTCTGCCAGGTGTTGCAACGACTACTGGAGAATCAGCTATTTGTGAAAGCGGAGAAGTGCGTCTTCCATGCAAGGTCAGTTTTGTTCTTGAGGTTCGTAATTTCGGCGGGTGAGATCGGAGCTGATCCTGCTAAAATAAGGGCTGTAGCTGAGTGGCCAACTCCTGACTCTCGGAAGGCTCTGCAGCAGTTCCTGGGGTTCGCTAACTTTTATCGGCGCTTCATCCAGAACTTCAGTCAGATTGCTGCACCCTTAACAGCACTCACCTCTCCTAAARTACTGTTTAAATGGGGTAATGAGGCCCAGGAGGCCTTTGATAAATTAAAGTCCCGGTTTATCTCTGCTCCTGTTTTGTCTACTCCAGATCCTGAACGGCAGTTTATTGTTGAGGTGGACGCTTCTGATGTCGGAGTAGGTGCAGTCCTATCACAACGCTCTCTCCGGGACGGGAAAGTACACCCTTGTGCCTTCTTCTCCCACCCCCTAAGCCCCACGGAGCGGAACTATGACATAGGTAATCGGGAGTTGTTGGCAGTCAGACTAGCCTTGGGTGACTAGCCACTGGCTGGAGGGCGCAGTCCAACCATTCGTGGTCTGGACCGACCACAAGAATCTTGAATACATCAATTCAGCCAAGAGGCTTAATTCTAGACAGGCCCGCTGGTCCCTTTTCTTTAGCCGTTTCAATTTTTCCCTCTCTTACAGACCTGGGCCCAAGAACAAAAAGCCAGACTCCCTCTCCCGTCTTTTTGAGACCCCAGAGAGGGAGGTTCCAATTGACACCATCCTGCCCAAAGGCGTAGTGGTGGCCTCCCTCTYATGGAATGTCGAGAGAGAGGTCCAGGAGGCCCAGCACAATTACCGCATACCCAGAGGGGTTCCCGTGGGCAAGTTGTTTGTTCCTGTGACGCTGCATCCTAAAGTCATCCAGTGGGGTCACTCATCCAGACTAGTATGTCACCCAGGAGTTCAGAGGTCACTGGCTTCCATCCGCCAGTGATTTTGGTGGCCTTCTATGACCAGGGATGTCAGGCAGTTCGTGGCAGCTTGCTCAGTTTGCGCCCAGAACAAGGTTTCATCTTCGCCTCCCGTTGGTCTGCTATGCCCATTACCTGTCCCTGCCCGCCCATGGTCACATCTAGCCCTTGACTTTGTCACTGGCCTCCCCGAATCGAAGGGCAACACCATCATTCTCATGGTGGTGGATCGCTTCTCCAAAGTGGTTCATTTCATTCCTCTCCCCAAGCTCCCCTCTGTCAAGGAGACGTCTCAGGTGGTGGTTGACCAAGTATTCCAGATTCATGGCCTTCCGGTTGACGTTGTCTCGGACAGTTTGTCTCTCGGTTTTAGAAGGAATTTTGCAGACGGATCGGGGCCTCAACGAGTCTGTCATCTGGATTCCATCCCCAGACCAATGGGCAGTCTGAACGGGCTAACCAGGATTTGGAACATGCTCTCTGCTGCCTGGCATCACATAATTCTAACTCTTGGTGTCAACAACTGACCTGGGTAGAGTATGCCCATGATACTCTACCGGTTTCTGCAACAGGTATCAACCCATTATCAACCCTCTCTGTTTCCTTCACAGGAACCCGAAGGGGTGGTCCCATCTGCCTTGGCTTTTGTTCAACATTGCCGGCGCACCTGGAAAAAGCTAAGGAAGCCTTGGTCCGGGCTAGTAGACGGACMAAAGCCGCAGCTGATCGCCACCGAACTCCTGCTCCACACTATGTTTGTGGTCAAAGAGTATGGCTCTCTACCAGGGACTTGCCTCTCAGGGTAGCCTCACGMAAGTTGGCTCCCAAGTTCATTGGTCCATACCAGATAACAAAGGTCTTGAACCCAGTGGCGATTCGGCTCAAGCTTCCTCCCACGCTTGGTCGGGTACACTCAGTGTTTCATGTCTCTAGGGTTAAACCTGTGTTTTCATCCCATCTTGTTCCTCCTGCCCCGACACCCCCTCCCCCCTGTCTAGTGGATGGCTCCTCAGTATACACTGTTAGGAGGTTGCTGGACATACGTCGCAGAGGTCGGGGCTTTCAGTATTTAGTGGACTGGGAGGGCTATGGTCTAGAGGAAAGGAGTTGGATTCCTGCCCGGGATGTTCTGGAGCAGGCGTTGGTCAGGGACCTCCGTCGGCGACAAGGTAAGCCCCTTCCTGGGGACGCCTAGTGGCGCCCATGGGGGGGGGTACTGTCAGATCCCTGGCCCGATCTCTTCTTCCCTGATGTTCTATGTTTACATGTCTGTTCGAGCACATGGTGTTTTGTTTTGTTCGCTCGCCAGCTGTCCGTGTTTGTGATGTCACGATCATCCCTCCCACTTCCTCTCTAGTCTAGTAAGATGATTTCACTCACCTGTTCCACTCGTTTCCGTTGTAATTGCTTGCTTTATTTATTCCCACTTGTCAGTTGTCCGGTGTCGGATCGTTGTTTCCATGTCGGCAGCCGTTTGCTCGCTTCCTACCCGGTCTAGCCCAGTTCGTATGAATCCCTAAGTTTTGGCTCCTGATTCTTTTCTCCTTTTCTCTCGTTGTTTTAATCTCCCTTTTGCTTCCAGGCCGGTTCGGCTTTGTTTTAGTCCGTGGCATCCAGTCCTGTGGCCGGCCAGGTCGTGCTCTTCCTCACGGCCGAGCAGTGCAGCGGATCACGGCCCTATCGCCCTCTGGTGGCCGTGGAAGGAACTACAGCTGCGCTTCAAAAGCCAAAATCATTTTTTTCCCTCTTCGGAGTAGTTTTTGCTTTTTGTTTTTTATTTCTTGGGACTAAGGCGCTCCTGTGTTTTTCCTGCTAAGAATAATATTGTTTTGTTGTGTTTATTTTTCCCTTGGAGGATCTTTGGAATAAGACTTGTTTGGAAGACTCAGTTAATAAAGCTTTGGAATTGACCTGCACCTGTGTCCATTTTGATTACCCTGACAATAGGTGAGTGAAAGTGTGTATACAGACCTTGTATTTAACGTTTACATTTCCTCTTAAATGCGTGAGGAGTGTCGAGGAAATTCTGTAAATATTTTAAAGACAAGCAATTAATACACTGGATAAGAGCAAAGTCACAAAGGTTTTATTTTATACTTCTGCAGAAGGACCACCAGTCTCACACAGCAAACAATTGCAGCATGGAGAAAGGTGATCTCTTTCTCTCAGCTGTCCCATTTTATACACAATTCTTTGCTAACATAATCAATGCCCCTGTCACAGAGGCTTTGCACTGTCGCGTCACTGACCCTACTTGGGGTTCTTTCTCTACTGCCAATCTTGGCAAAAAGTCCATTGATGGCTCAACCACAATAGCACTTTGGTGCTGAYAGGTGTTTATTGTGAAAAAAGGTGCTCAAGTGGTCCAAACAGTGTACAAAAAAAGTGAGGAAAAAGAAAATAATAAATAAAGAAACCAAACAATAATTTACAAAATATATACAAAAATTTACACTCCAACTCAGCTCTCTCAATTATCACAACTTCTACCTCTACTCYCATCKRCTCYAACCAACAASCCTCCYCTTGGCCTCAGCCGATGATAGCCTTATATGTAGGAGGCTCCGCCTCCTGGAATATGCCATCCAAATTTTCCCCTTGTCCCTTTTTACCCACACATATTTCAGAGACCGTTAAACAGAGAGAGCATTTCTACAAAATCATACTCTTCGATATTTAAACATATAAATATATTATTACTATGCAGAAATGCCTAAATATAGAATTATGTAAATATAACCCCTCTGGGTAAACATTGAATAGTTTTTCCCGCTGATTCATCAGTAGTGCGCATGCTCAGGGCGAGAAATCTGCGTACATCCACCCGAGAGCACTCAGGACGGACTCGGTTTCCCCTAATGCTCTGGTGATGACGCATGCTGACGCAATCAATTGCCATACCCAGAAGAATCCGGTAAGGAGACTGAACAATAAACAATCAATGTCTTTTTAACCAATACAGCATTTGTGTTGTATGTGTATCAACTGCAAAAGATATGATGTAGCACTGATGTATAAACATGTTTGTGTGTGTGTGTATGCGTCCGTAAATTCGTAGCGCAGCTGTGTGCACCCATCCACGCTAGCTTTTTGCCTAAAATGTTATGTATGTATGTATGCTGTAGCTGACCGTGGTGAGCTCCTTGTCACAGCCCCGTACATGAAGTTCTTACATTCAAACTCAACTCTTTATCTGACCCAGACTAGATGTCCATACCTTATCATTTATTCAGGGACAATTACAATCAGGTTGTTTCTGTTCTATTCTCAGCCTTGTGTTTCTAAGCTTCGAAAACAAGTTTAAAGCGTCTATAGTCTACAGCACAATTATTAACTAATACATAATTAAAATGTGATATTTCCATTACAGGAGGAAGCGTCCTTATCAGCAGCCCCCCCCCAAAAAAAGACACAAAGCTGACACAGCCTCTGGGTTAAACAAAAAGTATCCAATTCCCTGTAAATAACCCAGAAAAATTACCCAACAGAGGCAATCCTGCATTTGGGTAGTAAAAATAACCCAGCATTTTTTTTAGTGTGTAGCAATTGACTAATCAGTTTGTAGGTTTAAATGGTGACTATTCTGCAGGTTCTAAAGTGAAATTTGGTGTTTTTTCTCTTTCCATGCTTCCTCTAGGCAACATAATTCATTTGCATTTATTCATAATGCATTTGTTTAGCTGGTATCAGCTAAATAAAGTTAAGCAATGTGTGAAGGATGGATGCTTATTTACTTCCTTCTGCTTAATCTTAAACAGGACAGACATACTGGTACTAGGACCACATATAGCTAGAAGTAAGCTTTCTGATCACACAGTAACTCTGGGTGGCCTTTCTGTTTCATCATGTAAAGCAGTAAAAAACCTTGTTGTGATTATAGATTCCAGTCTTTCATTTGAAACATATGTAGATAATATTACTAGGATGTCATTCTTTCACGTCAGAAATATTGCCAAGATAAGGAATATATTCTTGCTAAATGCCGCAGAAAAATTTGCATATATCACCTATGGATCAAATAATGGATTATTTTAACGCCTCACTGTCTGGTTGTTCAACTACTATAGGTGCATAGACAAGCTTCAGTTAGTTCAGAATGCAGCAGCAGGAGTCCTCACTAGAACCAGAAGATACGAGCACATTATCCACACTTATCCACACTGCATTGGCTCCCAGTGAAATTTCACATTTATTTTAAAATACTATTATTTACCTATAAAGCACTGAACGGTCTCGAACCACAGTGCCTGAGTGAAGTTCTAGTGTCTTATGATACGCCATGCCTACTTCATTCAAAGGATGCAGGTTGCTTGTCAGTACCACATCATACGAAAACTATTGCAGGGACACAAAATTTATGTAATAGCATTTATGGAATTTTGTTTAGTTCTGGCTCTCTCTTTTAGTTATGCTGTCATAGCTAGTCCTTCCAGAGTCACTGATTGCACTTTGTTCTAACTGTTATATATTCTCTTCTCTCTCTCTCTCTCTCTCTCTCTCTGTCGAACTACACATGGTGCTCCTGAGCTTCATCCGGTCCCCCTGTGCCCTCTAGACCTGTCTAACTTAAGCCCTGCCTCTGGTTTGAGATCTTGTCACACAGAGGCCCTAGGTGTTCAGGACTGGAATTTTCTAAATTTTTGGACCTGACCCTTTAAACTGGGCTCCATATTAACTTAAACACATTGCCTGTTCTATTGAACTTTTAGCTGCCTAACATACAGTATGACTGCAAAAGAATTCCAGCTATCTGTAGACAAATTTTGGTCAATAACCCATCCAAAAACCTCCTTCTAATTCTACTTTATTGTCTTACCTTAAAAATCCAGTAAATGTGCATGTCCATGATTTTAAGAGTAACTGTGAACTAAGCCTAGTTCCTGAGTTTTTGTTTATTATCATTATATTTGTTGATGATGTCTACAATACATTCTTGGACTCATAAGAACTATTATCTATGATGGTAAGGTCTTAATTTTGCAATAAACAAAAATTGTGATAGTTACTGTATATTATGCAGGTGAGATTTTCAATGTAAAAAAACAAAATTACACATTATTAACATGATCAGTGACCAATATCTAAACATTTTTATGTATTTATTTTACTATAAATATTTTACTAGGTAACCTTCCTAGTGGTGCACTCTTTGGACAAATGTGTTGTGTGTGTGAACTATTTTGACTGTCTCGTGCCCACCTGCTTCTGTTAATGAGTGTCCCTGTTTCGGCATCCCTGACTAGTATTCTTATTTGACCTCCAGTGTTTAGCTTTTTCTTTTTTTTCCTCTGTTATTGTTTAAATTTACCCCTTAAATTGCTGCCGAGGTGTTCCTGGTCCCATTTTGTTTATTTTATAATCATCTGGACTTACTGTGCCTTTGATCTATATACATGGCATAGCATAATCTAGGCTTCATTCAAAGAAAACCTAGCTTAAACAAATCAACTGTATATTTTGGCCTGGATAGATTACACTTTGCTTTATTTTATCATAAACTAAATGTAAAAAAAAAGAATAATAAAAAATAAACACTAACTCAACCTAACATAGTTTAATGGTACATAAAAGTATTAATTTTACCCGATGGAGTGCTCAAAGCGGTTGTGGGATGCTCCTGGAAAGACAAAATAGCCTCCTCCTAGTTGTTTGATGTTTCTCAGGCGCTGAAACTCTGGTGTGTCAATAATTTCAACCAGGAGAGGATGCAATTCGATATGGCCATGGACTGAGTCATTAAAGATCTGAGAATGTAAAAAAAACATACATCAACTATCAATGTTATCTGATACATGTTATGTATAGGACCGTTCAAATGTTGCACATACTATAATAATTATGAAGGGGTTTGACAAAATAATCAAGTTCCTTTCTCTCATGTCTCATGATAAATCAGACATTAAGATGAAACAGTTACTCAGTACTTGAGTCGTTATGGTTTATATTACTACTATATACTCTAGTATTGAGTGTTTCACCAAACATTTTTTTTACTCTTACTTGAGTAATATTTTGAATGACTACTTTTTACTTAAACTTGAGCAATATTATTTTGAGGTACAACTACTCTTACTTGAGTACAATTTTTGGCTACTCTATCCAGGTATGCCATCTATGGTTGATTGTTTGCTTCAGTTGCACAACCAGCGACTGAAATGCTCCAGCAGAGCTCTTTTTATGTTGAGCTAATCAAAATGACACCAGCAGATCTGAGAAGGTGATTAGCTTCACCTGATTGCGTTTATGAGTCATTATTAGGAGAGAGGTGATATTTTTCCATATCCCTGATTCTGTTTTTAATTTTTGGCCCTAATCCACATCACCATTTGTAGCATGATGTTGTGATTGCCAATTGTATTGACAAAATAGATATTTAAAACAAACAATGCCCCTTATCTCCCTTGCCATATCAATGGACCACATGCCTAAATGGGTAGGCCAAGCCAGGTAAGCCCCCTGTCGACACTGGAAGATGAGACCAAGGTTGGTGTTTTTGCTCCATGCTCAACTGACAAAGTGAGGGGAAATTGACTACTGATCTACACTGGATGACCTGTGTCCCACTAGGAAGGGGCTCTGCTGAGATATTTGTATAGAGGGAATACCCAATCTTTGATACTAAGTGTGAGCATACACCTCACTAACCTGCTAGTATGAAGGGAATGAGAAATATACAAAGGTTTAATCATTGATTGATACAGTATGTGTAGCTGACTGTAAAATAGAATAAAAATAATTAGCATTATTTTGTAATGAAACATCTGACACTACAGGGAAAAAAGTTCCCTAACCATTGCCTGTGGCAATGATGTTCTGCACAGAAAGATCAGTCACTAACCAACAGCAGTGTTGCTCATACATAATATAGAAGAAAATAACACTCATAGTTACAAAGGGATGGCAGCGTTACTAGCTTTTCAAATATATGCATCACATATGTAATTGTTTGGCAGTAGAATTGCACTAATACATGGAGAGTATCTCATCTTGTATCTAATTAGCATGGCAGGATGTCATTGCAATTTTTTGTCATCCTAAATTTTACTTCATAGATAAATACATTATTTTTTTCTCCATAAATAACTGTAGCTTTGATAAATATGTTAACAAAAACATAAGTTTAGAAGAAAGAGCAAAAGCATCACATTGTTAATCAATGCATAATGTGGATGTCACTATAAAACCTCTTACCTTGTACTCATTTGTAGCAGTATTTTGTCTCGAACCCGAAGCCTTGTTTCCATTAAACAAAAAGGAGGGAAATAAAAAACAAAAGTAAGGAGACTATATTTACACAGATGGAGCAAGTACAACTGGATATATATAAATGTGTAAATGTAAGTATTTTGAACTACTGTATAACATTTCACTATACTTATAAAACTAATCAAAACACCTATATTCATTCTTTTATCAATTCATTTTTATAAACTCCCTTATTTTAGTCAGGTGGGAGTTGAACCTTCTACACAACCTGTTGCAACCTCAACTCTGCTGTTTTTGTCTTACTGCATACAATATTACAGTGTTTAGCATACTTTACAACATATACATTCCACTACAATTGCAAAATTCGTACCTCGGATTGAGCCGCCATAGTTAGTTGTGTTGTTTAAACCTCAAGTCTTGTTTTATAAAAGGAGGTAGTCTAAGAGGAAATATGCAGAGAATAAAATCAGAACACCCCATGTTTTATTTTTTATTTAAAAAAAAATGAAGGGTCATTAGTCTGGATATAAAATCACAAATGGAATAAAAAATAATTACAGACAACTGGTTTAATTATGGTAGACAATTAACGTAATGAGTAGGTATATAACTAAAGAGCAATGATTCAAAATAAGTGAATAAATACATGAATACAATGTTTATGGACTTACACATGGTATACAGTACACCACATAAAATACATTTTCTGCAATTTGTCTATCTGAGAATATTATTTCACACACACCAGACATTTTTTTTTTTTGCAAATTGGAACTTTCTTTTTTAAAGAACTCTTGAACTTGCATGTTTTTGCCAAAAACAGTGAAAACCTGTATTCAGTAACAAAACAAGGTGCATAACAATCAATAGAATAAGTTCTCTCTATCACATGGTCAGTTGTGAAAGGTTATGGAAAACAGTAGCTTAATGCGTTTAAAGAACATTTGAAAAACATTTAATTCAATTGTTATTGCCATTTCACTTTCCCCTGTAGTGAACTAAAGACATGGTAAAGGTGCTGGTGATAGATTCCTGATGACAAAATTGCTGAAGATGTAAACATGACTTACTATAAATACAAATTCAAAGCATTAGTTATCTAATTTGGCAGTAAAACCTTTCAAATATAAATGTACATAAAATCAATTTATGTACATTTTTATATGTACTTACTTTTTACTTTACTTGTCATGTGTGTATATGTGTCTCATGTGTGTAATTTTACAGTAATTTTGTAATGCAACTAGTTAAAACGTCCCCCAACACTGCTCATGATTTTTTCTTATATTAGAATTTTTTTGATGTGTCATCTTGTACTAAATGTTGGAAAACAGCCAGTAATCTTGATCAAATGTGAAACTATGGAGAAAAAAAATTACGCAGAAAAATCATGCGTAGCACTGGAAGTGCACTTTATTTTTTTAACAGTGTGTTTCTTCATAGCCATAGTCCTGTTTTGGTTTGTTCAGTATATGTGTTTATATTGTTATATAAATAGGAATTCTGAGTGCTTCAGCGCACGCACACACACACACGTCTCATGCACAGAAATGATAGTTAAATGGTAGGGCAATCATTACACTGAACACTACAGTATATGCTTCTCAGATCATGTTAATTTTGCTTGCAATGCATTTGGGAAACTAACCCAATCCATAACTGTTTACTGAAGCGAGTAGAAAGAAGATAAAGCTATAACTATGTATTATTTGCATATAAAGACTATATTGTCAAACCACATGCGAAAATCAAAGGTTACAGCTTATAAATGCAATTTGTGCTAAAATGTTGGTGTATAAATTTGTTAAAGCCACTTGTACAATACTTTTATGACAACAGAATTGTCAGTAAGGTACGAAACCTATAAATACAGTACAATTAATACAGTGATACAAACCATAAATCTAAAACACATACAATCAAGAGCAATATTATAACATGATAAACTTGTTCTTACCTTCAGGTTAGAGCTTGATGCTATATAACAGCAACACAAAGTGATGCATACTGTATATATATATAGCCTAACAGATGTATAATTAAGCTGGTCAATATCTTATTTGTCAATTTGCTGCCCTGCCCTCTGACGTATTTAAAGTTGTGCACATTGTAGATTGCTAAAAAATTTGGTTACAAGCAAATATTTATTTGCCGATCAAAATAGTGTATTAGAAAAGTGGGGTTGAGGGCCAAAATTAAGTTATTTATTTATCAATTGCACATTATGACAGGACTGGCAGAACATGATAGGAAATATTTTCTTACTATTTGTACTCTCAGAACTTTTTCATTCAACATCAATTAATAGCTTAACCTTCCTGGGACCATGCAATTTTCTGTTAAAAAGAAAATGCTTAGATTTTATACTTATTAGGTCATACTAATCCCAATTATAGAAAACAGAATTGTATTGAATATCTTTGTGTGCTGTACCATTACAATTTCCCTTCACCAGAACTAGGAGTCCCAAATCGTTTTCAACACGAAAGTGGCTCTGTATGCAAAGCAAGCTCCATGGAAACATTGTTTGCTAGTGTTGGTATGGGTGATTCATTTTTTTTTCACTTTCACTGAAAATAAGGTAATATGGCAGAGAACACTTTCCATTATAACATAATTTAATCACTTTTTACATGTTATTTCAAACTTTCCGTAACTCTATATGGATGATGTATCAGTTCAGAAGTATTACAAAACATCCTGACACAGATTTTTTTTCAATTCAATTCATTTCAATTACAGTTTTAATTTAATTCAATTCATTTTAAAACGAAATCCAAAACTACTTAGCCTTGTGTAAAAAAAGTGGTTCCCTCCCCTCTCCTGGTAAACCATAACTTAACTTTGGTTTATCACACCTGAGTTTAATTTCTATAGCCACATCCAGGCCTGATTACTGCCACACCTGTTTGCAATCAAGAAATCACTTAAATAGGACCTGCTTGGCAAAATGAAATAGACCATAATATCCTCAAAAGCTGGACATCATACTGAGATACAAAGAAATTCAAAAACAAATGAGATCAAAAATAATTGAGATTTATCATTTATTATATACAAATGGTAAACACATAGAACAGAAGCATGCAAAATGACTTTATAAAAGTTATTAAAAACTCCAACCAGCAGAGCCTCACGTTTCAGCCGAAAACCCAGGCTAATGTATGGCATGTTTATCTGAAGGAAGCAGCTCGTCCACTCATGCTTCAGCCCTGGCAGAGGCTCAGTTCCCTTGCGGGCACGCACAATCGTTGTCAGAAGGATAACCTCAACAACCTCTTCCAAACAGCTCGGGTTTCCACCCTTGTGGGCACTATGCCACCTTTGCTTGCATCATCCACTCTTCAAGAACTCTCAACAAAACTTCATGCCAGAACTCCAAAGTCCTGCAGCGAAGAAACCCTGAGAAGAAGTTCCAGAGCGACTTCTTTCTCACCATCGGTAACCAGGCTAGCCTTTCCCGAAAGACGTCATTTCAACACCCTGTTCACCAACCCCTCACAGGAGGTGAACCACAGGATTAGAATGAAACGTAAAGCAAGTAAACAAACAAAGCTGCATAGCTTGCTGAAAATTGGTGCTCGTTTCATAACTAGACCGTAAGATTAAACGCTCTTGTGACTTTCTTACAAAACAGTACTAGATGAACTTCATTAACTTCCAATCTCCAAACTGCTGCTATGTGTGTGTGTGTGTGTGTGTGTGTGTGTGTGTGTGTGTGTGTGTGTGTGTGTGTGTGTTCAAGTATCATAGTTTTATGTATCATAGATTAGTCAAATAAATTATTGTTTCTTTATAAAGAAATGTTGTCTTGGTCAAATATTTTAAAGTCAAAACATTTGGCCATTCATAATTGATAAATACCAGATTTCGTATTATCCTCGTTGGCCGCAGGATAAACAGGATTGGTAAGGTACACTCAATTGTGCTATAAAGTGGATGGATAGTATATAAAGTATATGATATAAATTGTTATTCAGTTAATCAAATTAATTTGAATCGCTAAAAATTTAATATACCTCTGACCCAGAGCTAAAACACTACATAATAAGGTAAAGAATGCAGCAGTCAAAATTGGATTTTTTAAAAATTTTTATAATTATAGACAAGCATGTTAAAGGTAAAGGATATAAGACCATCTCCAAGATGTTCCTGTGACTACAGTTGCACACATTATTCAGAAATTTAAGATCCATGGGACTGTAGCCAACCTCCCTGGACGTGGCCGCAGGAGGAATATTCATGACAAATCAAAGAGACGGATAATCCCAATGGTAACAAAAGAGCCCAGAAAGACTTCTAAAGAAATCCAAGGTGAACTTCATGCTCAAGGAACATCAGTGTCAGATCGCACCATCCGTCGTTGTTTGAGCCAAAGTGGACTACATGGGAGACGACCAAGGAGGACACCATTGTTGAAAACAAATCATAAAAAAGCCAGACTGGAATATGCCAAACTACATGTTGACAAGCCACAAAGCTTCTGGGAGAATGTCCTATGGACAGATGAGACAAAAATGGAACTTTTTGCCAAGGCACATCAGCTCTATGTTCACAGACGGAAAAATGAAGCATATGAAGAAAAGAACACTGTCNATGGAGGAGGCTCTGTTATGTTCTGGGGCTGCTTTGCTGCATCTGGCACAGGGTGTCTTGAATCTGTGCAGGGTACAATGAAATCTCAAGACTATCAAGGGATTCTAGAGAGAAATGTGCTGGCCAGTGTCAGAAAGCTGGGTCTCAGTCGCAGGTCATGGGTCTTGCAACAGGACAATGACCCAAAACACGCAGCTAAAAACACCCAAGAATGACTAAGAGGAAAACATTGAACTATTCTAAAGTGGCCTTCTATGAGCCCTCACCTCAATTCTATTGAGCATCTTTGGAAGGAGCTGAAACATGCTGTCTGGAAAAGGCACCCTTCAAACCGGAAACAACTGGAGTAGCTTGCTCATGAGGAGTGGGCCAAAAATACCTGCAGAGAGGTGCAGAAGTCTCATTGACAGTTACAGGAATCGTTTGATTGCAGTGATTGCCTCAAAAGGTTGTGCAACAAACTATTAAGTTAGGGGTACCATCATTTTTGTCCAGGCCTGTTCCATGAGTTATTTTTTTTTATAATTCCATTGAAGCATGGTTGAAAAGCAATGTCTGACTTTCACTGGTTAACATTCATAGAATTCTCTTTTGTCAGATTAAAGTTATTTCTGTGACCATTGTGAGTTTTTCTTTGATTAACCGAAGGGTACCAACAATTTTGTCCACACGTGTATGTATGTATTATAAATGAAATAAAAATTATTTGCTACCCAGTTGGTTTACATTTAAGTTTTGTAATAAAAATAATAACTGTGTATCTAATGCCTGATTGAACAATTTTAACTTTGCCTTAACCTTGCTAACCTGAAATCATGAAAAGAAATATAAAATTACATTAATTGTTATGTAAGCTAGAAACATAGCAAGGAAGTTAACATAAGTGTTATACTATCCTATTTTACTACATACATAATATTATAAAGATATTAAACAACTACATACCTTTTATCCTTCCTTGTTTTTTCTTTTCTTTTATGTTTTTCTAAATTGTGTCCCTAATGTCTTTTCTTTTCATTCATTCGACAATTATCACAACATTACACACTTCCAATTAAGAGTCAAGACTAAACCATTTTACCCTTGGGGTGTGTGGACTGGTTATATATTATTTTCAATGATTTCTCGCAAAACAGAAGAATGAAATATGCCTATGAAACTGTACCATACAGTATACATCCACAGTGTTGTAAATGATCAGTGGTTTATTCAGTGCCATTTTATAGTGTGAGTTATTTTAATAATTGCATTGCTGTATAAATCATGTAAGAGAGTGAGGTTAACCGAGCCAGACAATGGCATGGAACATGCGAAATTAGTGATAGAAAAACGATTTGGCAAATGTTATGATCATTCAGTATTTTCCTTAATTTTTTTCTTGCTTGTGCTCAGTGTCACCTACCGACCAGATGCCACCCTGGGTCGTAAGTCCCAAGCAATGACAAGTGCGTTCTCTGTTTTCTGTTAAGGTAAAGATCATGGCAGAACAAAGCCTGCCATGTATCGGTTCATTTCTTTTTCTTTGATGATCTAAAATTTCCCCAAAAACTCAGCGACAACAACTTATCCAAGAAGTCATAAAAGACCCCACAACAACATCCAAAGAACTGCAGGCCTTACTTGCCTCAGTTAAGGTGAGTGTTCATGACTCCACTTCGGAATGGCTGACAAAAAAAAGCAAAATGAAGACTTTGGAGTGGCCTAGTCGAAGTTCTGACCTAAATCCAATTGAGATGTTGTGACTTGACCTTAAAACCATGGTTCATGCTCAAAAACTCTCCAATGTGGCTGAATTACAATAATTCTGCAATGTTGCATGTGTCTTAATTCCTCCACACTGCTATAACAGACACATTGCAAGTTATGGAAAAAACTTGGTTGCAGTTTTTGCTCCTAAGCGTGGTCCAAGGAGTTATTAGGTTTAGGAGGCAAGCACTTTTTCACACAGGGCTATGTAGATTTAGATTTAGTTGTCCCTTTATAATAAAAACCATCAACTGTATGATGTGTTTATTTGTGTTATTTCTGTTATCTTTGACTAATATTTAAATTTTTTTGATGATCTGAAACATTAAAGAGTGACAAACATGCAAAAAAAATAAGAGAGAACCAATCAGTAAGGGGGCAAACACTTTTTCACACCAGTGAGGTCAGAGGGGACTGTGGCAAAGACAAACTCCCTCAGATGGCAAATGAAAAGAAAAACGATGAGAGGAACAAGACACATTGGGAAACTTATACTAATTTGGGTCATACCAGATATACAGTATATTGCAGAGATTGATTTGAGTCATACCTGGTGCTATGAGGCTGATAGTTAAGTATAAAAGAAACGGTCGTCTCTCACTCAATATCTATACTTTTTTCCCCCTATGTACAGGGTCACGGGGTCTGGAGTCTATTTCAGAATACCCTAGGCAGGGTAAATCCTGGATGGGGTTCAAATTGGAAAGGTCTTTAAGGGACTATGAGGTCCAGTTTTATTGTTGAAGGCTCAGGTACAAAACTTTTTGTGGGACAGCTGAGTCCAGGGCCATCTTCACTGTTCTCAATCAACACACACATCTCAAGCAAAGCACATGGGGCTATCCTCAGCAGCAAGCCAGAGGTGAGTCAGACAGGGCCGAAGGGCAGAAGGGGTCGAGACCATTTACCGCTTTATAGGTCAATAGTAATATTTTAAAAATCAATGCAAAATTTAAATGGGAGGCAATGCAGTGTGGATAAGATAGGGGGTAATGTGCTCATATCTTCCGGTTCTAGTAAGTACTCTGGCTTCTGTATTCTGGACTATTTGGAGCTTGATTACACACCTAAGGGAACATCTCAGCATTATGGTAGTTTAATGCCTAGCTTTTGCTTTAGCTACCTAGAGTTTCAAATGAAAGAATTTTGATAATTGATAATAGATAATCAAATTGATAATCACACCAAGGTTTTTTATTGATGAAACAGAAAGCCCAGCCAATGTTACTGTGTGAGGTTGCTTCTAGCTAAAAGAATTACGTAGAATGGTTAAGAAGCATCCAGTGAATAATGTCCCCTACACATGTCTCAGCTTTAATAACCTGGAGTCTCTCTATACAATTAAATAAGCACATGGCACAAGCAACTTTCTACAACTCAACAGCAATAGATTCTCATCATAGGGTCAAAATCTACAAATCTTCCTACTGCATTGATGGTTCCTCAATTTGTCCCACTCCTCAGGTCAAAAACCTGGGGGTCATCCTTGATAGCATTCTCTCCTTTCAGTTCCATATTAACAATATGTGCATATCAATGTGCTCCAAAACATTTCTTGTCTCTGCCCATTCCTCAATACACAAACTGCTGCCACTCTCATACATGCACTGGTCACCAGTACTCAAAGCGAGTACTGTAATTAATTTCTAATGCATTACATTTCAACACCTTTCCTCACCTTTAAAGCACTTCATATTCTGACTACCCCTTATCTATCATAGCTAGTACAGATCTATGATCCCCACCTCAACTCTTCCTCTTCAAGGCTCCTCTTCACACTCCGTGACCTGCCTGACCACCAGGGGCTCTAGAGCCTTTAGACACACTGCTCATCATCTCTTGAAATATCTGTAATATAAACTTTTGAACCACATTCAAATCCAATGTTAAGACCCATTTATTCGCAGCTGCTTATCCAACATAATGTAAGGCTACACTTAAATCTCCATGTAATTTTACATGCTTTAGGTAATGACACTGTCTATTGTTTTATTAGCGGCCAAGCACTATAGGTGTGCAGGACCCTCTTGTTTTTCTAAGGATTATTTTATTTTATTTTATTATTTATTTTCCCCGCCCTTTTGGACTTGGGGTCTTAACATGCTCATAAACTCATGAAACTTGGCAGGCAGGTTGGAATCTGCTGCCATTCAGGTGCCTTAGAGTTTGGGCCACGGGCGTAGCTCGAAGGCCTCAGGGGCCCTCACAAGAGATTTTGCTCCCTAGCTCATATACACTTTAACATAGGCACACGAAACTTGAAACACTGACCTACCCCTAGGAAACATACATTTGTTGTGTCAGGCATGGAATTATTGTAAAGTGCTATCATGTCACTAAATCTAAGTAGTGTTCTCCCAAGTTAATTATGTGGATTAGAAAAAAGTTGAGCATGCCATGACACTTCCATTAACTGTGTCATTGCAGAGCTTCACACTCCCATGAAAAGTGGAAATTATGACTTACTTGTTTCAAGCTAAATCAGTGTCCTGTTATTCTTTGCAAATTGTAGATGTTTGGAAAAAGTAGGGTAGTATGGAAGATTATTGCAAGATAAAATAACCAGACAGTATGAAACTCAAAGTATCTTTCAACAATTAACAGAGCAACTTTTCTGTTGATCTTTCCAGAGGCCATGCAGCAACGGTATTAAATAACAACTTGCTTTGTGGGGTTACATTAAACTTGAAAAACCCTTTGGCAGTAGGTAGACATGTGCTTGCCAAGAAGCACTTTCCAATGGTACTACTGTATGTTCTCATACAGATGCAATAACTTTTGGATTAAGGGCTACTCCATACAAAGAACAGAATGGTGTTATGTGAGTTATCAGCTATGCTAGCACAGGCACTTCATCTGGTTAAAAGCAGTATACAGTATTACTGCTGTTTTTTTTGTGTTTTTTTTTTTTCCCCACTACCTCAACTCGCACCTCATCATACAGTCTGCTATTTGCACAAACAATTATTTTTGACAAATGTCAATTGTTTACTGCTGTTTCTCTCACTACCTCAACACATACCTCATCACTAAAGAAGGCATTTCAGTACTGGAACGTGTTACATTGTTGTGTTACATTGTTGTGTTACATTGTTGTGTTACGTTATTGTGTTATCATGTAGCTCTTGTTAGCACAATTGCACATGCACTTTGTTGTCTGTTGTCTAGTGTTGTCTCTTCTACTATAAAAATTGATAATTGATGTAAAATCTTCATTGCTAACTTATGTTGTGTTGTAAATTTATGTCATTTGCATGTATGTAGCACTTTGGTCCTGGAAAAACGTTGTTGCGTTTCACTGTGTACTGAACTGTACATGTTTGGAATGACAATAAAGCCTACTTGACTTGACTTATTTGTTAACATAAATCAGCAATTTAGCTGCTGAGTAGCAGTCACTTGATTTCAACCCTCCTCACCCCCGCCGGACTGACGCTAGCAAACTGCAATATGGAGATGAAGATGACATATTTTTATATATAAACTATATAAACCGCTTACCCTGAAGAAGAAGGCCATTAAACTGTCATCTTCATCGCCACCTACTTGCGAACAAAGTGCCATCTAGTGTGTGTGTATGTGTGTGTATATATATA
>QMIH01002120.1:56634-76995 GCA_003987875.1 Clarias batrachus
TCAAACTTAGTTTGTAATTCTACCCGTTTTTCATACAGATCCGGGTTTTTAAGCAGGGCATACTGCTGATCTATTTCTTTAATTTGGTTGGACAGATCTTTTCGTTCTTTATATGCCTTCCTTTTCATGTTTGCAGTGTATGAAATTATCTGTCCCCTGAGGTAGGCCTTCAGAGCATCCCAAACAGTTAAATGTGACACTTCAGGTGTTTCATTTGTGTTTAAGAAAAAAAATATCTGGTCTTCCATAAATTTAATAAAATCATCATCTATCAGTAATGATGAATTAAAGTGCCAATGTTTTCTAATTTGAGAGAGATCAGGGAGTTGTATAGACATAACAACTGGAGCATGATCAGATATCACAATGCTCTGATAAGAACAATAATTAACCATTGGGATAAGTTGATTGTCTACAAGGAAATAATCAATTCTGGAGAAAGTGTGATGAACATGTGAGAAAAAGGAGTATTTTTTCTTTTTTGGATTGAAGAAGCGCCGTATGTCAGAGATACCAAAGCTGCAGAGATAGGACTGAAGTAGCGTGGCAGATTTACTCAGTGGTATAGGATTGGGCGATGACCTGTCAARTGATGGATCMAAACAGCAGTTRWAWTCYCCCCCTAATATGAGAGAGTATGAGCCCAGATCTGGTAAAGCAGAAAAGAAATGTTCAAAGAAGGAAACATCATCAAAATTAGGGGCATATAAATTAGCTAACACTACATTAGTATTAAATAATTTCCCTGAAACAATGATATAGCGTCCCTGTATATCAGTAACAACATTATGGTGCTCAAAAGAAATGTTTGGATTAATAAGAATTGAGACGCCCCTAGCTTTGGCCTGAAAGGTAGAGTGGTAATGCTGCCCTCCCCAACGCGACATAAGATGAGAGTTATCAGAACTGCGAATGTGAGTTTCTTATAAAAAGGCGATTGCAGTGTTAAGTTGTTTAAGGTGTGAGAGCACCTTCCTTCTCTTGACCGGATGGTTTAAACCCTTAACATTCCAGCTCACAAAKTTTAAAGAACTATTCATTCTCCTTGATAGAAGATGTGGGTATGTAAACACGAATAATACTGAAATGCCCAGCGTCAGCCATTAAACAAAAGTGTATAATACAGAGCAACATATTAAACATACACTGTGTACACAGAACTAACATAGTACTGACTTTGGAGATCCCATACCCCTCCCCCCTGCACCCCTCCCCCCCGCACCCCACTGCCACCAAACAAACAACAAGATAGCTGCTAAAAAACAAAGCAGCAAGCTCTTCCATGTTTCCATAGTTTCACCCAACAAGTCTTCCTGCCGCTAACCACCCCATCTTCTGCTCCAACGTACTTTACATAAACTAAGAATTAAATATATAAATAAAACATTTCTACACTCCAATACTGAAATCTCTTAATGAGAGAAAAACACAGAACAACCCCCCACGTTACATTGTAACTCTAGAAAACAAACATATAAATCACATGTCATTAAAAATAGAAAGAATAATAACATAAAAAAAATAATAATAACCACTACACACGTTTAACACAGTACTCTTACCAGGAAAAACGTAAACATGACTTGATTTAAGTTTTTTTTTTAAAAGGATACTTTCCTGAGAACTGTAGTTATATTGAAATGGAATTTTAAATCTAGTGTACTACGGTGTTTTCGGCAAGCTGTCTGTGTTTTTGCGCCTCTTCTACCGAGCGTAGCCACTTCTGTCCGGTAGAGAGAGTGATCCGGAGCCATGCAGGATACAGGAGAGAAGGCCGGAGTCCACGCTGGTATAACTCCGTCATAACGGCTCTATACTCGGCTCGCTGGCTTAAAACTTCGGGAGCGTAGTCTTCCACGATGCGAACCTGCTGACCGCGGTACTCAAGCTTCTCTCTCCGCCGTGCCTCTCGAATCAGAAGCTCTTTAACCTGGTACCAGTGAACACGGAGAATGTCGGGCCGAGGTCTCTGTCCTGAAGCGGGTTTGGATGCAGGTACACGGTGGGCTCTGTCAATCTCAGGCGGGGATGGCAACGTTTCACTACCAAACACCTCGCACAGAAATTTAGAGAAGAACTCGGTAGGGAGTCTACCTTCCGTAGCTTCTGGAAGACCCAGGACACGCAGATTTTGTCTCCTGCTCCGGCCCTCTAGGTCTACGACTTTGGCAGTTAACTTCGAGTTGTTTTCCCGAAGACCCAAGCAGATGTTCTCCAACTCGCTCACAAGCTGGCTCAGGTCATCTGTAGCGAGCTCTAATGAGGGTAAGCGCTGACCATGGTCCTCTACTTGGGCCTGAATTTGGTCTAGTTTACTTTCCAGTAAACTAAACGAGGATTTAAAGTCAGCTGCTAGCGCTTCACAGTGTTTGTCTAACAGCGCAGAAATAGCCTCGACTGTAGTGTCATCTTTTTTCCCGGTTTTAACACTCCTGGTRGCCATAATAAGTGGAAAATAGATGACCGTGGGGTAAGATACAAAGTTATTGTTTCCTAAAGATTTTATTTAACATTTAGAAACGGAAAAAGGAGTGAAGAAATTCGAAATTATCGGAGCCCCTCTCCAACACGTCTACTCCATGTGGCTGCTAACTGGAAGTGGACAGTTCTCTTTGCCCCAGAATTGTGCACCCACTGAAAGCATCCTCCCACCACAATGCCTTGTGGCTGCCACCCAACAGGACATTGAAGTCCTGGTCAGACAGGCCCTAGAGCAAGAACCAGGTCCAAGCAACGTTCCTACCAACCGCCTATTTGTTCCAGAGTCTATTCGCCCACATGTAATTGAATGGGGACACTGCTCCAGATTGGCCTGTCACCCAGGAGGGGCTCACACCTTGTATCTGATCCAGCAACGCTTCTGGTGGGCAACTATGAACGAGGACATTTTAGGATTCGTGGCAGCTTGTGATACACGTGTAAGGAACAAAACATCCAACAAGCCTCCAGCAGGTCTCCTTAAACCACTTCCCATCCCTCACCRTCCTTGGTCTCACATTGCCCTCGATTTTGTTACTGGACTCCCAACTTTGGATTATAACCATCGTTGATCGTTTCTCCAGAGCCGCCCATTTTGTCCCCCTGACTAAACTCCCTTCGGCCAAGGAGACAGCTGAGCTGCTCATCCTCCACTTTTTTCGGCTACACGGACTTCCTGTTGACATTGTCTCCGATAGGGAATCCCAGTTTTCTGCACACTTCTGGAAGGCCTTCTGCAGACTCATTGGYKCTACGCCTAGCCTGTCGTCGGGTTACCATCCACAATCCAATGGACAGACAGAGAGAACCAACCAGAAGCAGGAGAAATCTCTGAGATGCATGACGTCACAGAACCCAACTTCATGGAACAGGATGCTCCCATGGGTAGAATATGCCCACAACTCCCTTCCCACCTCATCTACCAGAATGTCTCCCTTTCAGTGCTGTTTGGGGTATCAACCACCCTTGTTTCCTTCTCAGGAAGAAGAGGTAGCGGTCCCTTCAGCACAAAGTTTCGTGCGCAGCTGCAAGAGAACCTGGCAGAAAGCTCGGTCCCAACTCCTAAAGTCAGTACAAGCCTTCAAACTACAAGCAGATCGACGACGCTCGGCTGCCCCAAGATACAAGTTCACTTCTCCGAACTTCTGCCGCAGAGATCATTCAGAGAAACAGCAAGCGCACACTCACCACTTCCGCATTCCCGACGCGGACTTCATTCAGAGATCCAGCAAGCACTCACTCACCACTTCCGCATTCCCGACGCGGACTTCATTCAGAGATCCAGCAAGCACTCACTCACCACTTCCGCATTCCCGACGCGGACTTCATTCAGAGAAACAGTGAGCGCTCCTCACGGCACTTCCGCATTCAAGAATCAGATTGATTAAAAGCGCTGCACTCACTCTCTACAAACGCTCGTTCTGCACTTGGATCCACCACCGCCACGCCCCCCGTGACAGAGACATGCATTCACACTTCTGACCATCTTTTGTCTTATAAATAAGGTATTCTTTGCGTAGGCTGAAGGGTTACACACATATCCCAATTTAATCACCAGCCTTCATAACATACTAAAAATGATAGTGAAAAACAATGGGGGGGCGGGGGCACAGTGGAAAATCTTTCAATCCCCACACTACGTTTGTACTGTACACTGTAGCTATGTTTGTTAATACACAGTACTGCAATGCATCAAAACACTTACTTTTTGGTTTGTTTAATGTTTAAATAATGTTTATCAACTACGCCCTGTTCAGAAAAATAAACAATGTCTATAGCAAATTTAGTGTGAACGTATCAAAGTCTTGGTGTAACAGAGATGAGCCTCTTCAGATGCTTCTGCACTTGTGTTATCATGTAAATTATTATCGTATTGATGCATTTCAATTAAGGACAAAACGTACAGAACAAGATGGTTAAAGTGCCACATGTGAGTGTGTGTTTAGGGAGAGGTATGTCTGTGTGTGCTTCTGGATTGATCAGTTGGCGTTAACACAAACACATTTGTTTTAAAAATAATTCTGTCCACTTGACTTATGTTTTAAAAATATCTTTGTCCACATGAAAACGCAAAACACCCTGTTAAGCGCTGTTAGGAGCCTTCTTAATCAACAGTGGGCCAATCAGAAGCCTAGACAAAATGTCATTACCTGTTGCGCTTTGTAGAAGATCGACCTGGTCTTGTCCGAAATCGCTGTCGCTCTCTGCGGGTTCTGAGTTTTGCACAGTATGTAGCAACAGTGAACATAGTAGTACATTCAGGCACCTCTGTTTATTAACATAATGTGTGAGTAACTACGCATATGTACACGCATGTAAAAAGTCCAGTATGCATCGTTAACACAGTCACTAGTTTACTGTACGTACGTCCACCACTGCACAAAATATCCTCATAAACAAAGCTGACATCAAATCAAGGAGACTGGCACACAGACAATTACATCATCAGCACAAGGAGACGTTACAACAAAATCTCAGTTTCCCCTGTCCACACAACACCACTTTCCAAAAGCTCCATTTTTAATGACCAAAACGGCATTTGCGTGTGGATGAAAGGCGAAAACCGTAGAGAAAAATCTGTTTTTAAAAATACCCGGCTATGTGTGGACAATGCCTAAGTTTGTCTTTGTTCTTTTGATGTAGTTGTTAAAACCCAAAGCATTTATTTATACTGAGAAAAAAATAAATATGGGTCAAATAAGTACAAAATAGCATAAATACATATGATCAAGGGTTCAGTGGTTGTTTTCATTTGTTTCTATGACCATAAAGGCTCTTGATGCATCACAAATACATACTGTCTTGGTCACAGCAAGACGCACACCAACAATTTGTCTATTACTCTGCTAATTAAACCTTCACACTCTGCTCTTACTGGTGAAATGTGCAATCAGTTAAGATTGGCGACCAGACTGGGCAAATTTAGCCATGAAAAAAATAGAGAGTGAGTAAAAATAAATACGGGTCACATAAGTACAAAATAGCATAGATACATATGATCAAGTGTTCAATGGTAGTTTATTTGTTTCTATGACCAAAAAAATTTAATTAAAAAATTAAATAAATAATAATAATAATAATTATTATTATTATTATAATTATTCTTCCTATTTTCGCCCATTGATGTACTGTAGTTTTTTTTAATCGAAACAAATTGGTCTAACAATAAACCAACAATTAAAACACACATGATGTAAAAAAAAAAAAAAAAGTATTCTTCCAAAACTAGCCAAAGTTAAAACAGTAATTTGTATAAAACAGGTGAATAGATGTTGTATTTTGCTTAAAGGTCAGTAAAATACCTGGATAACATGAGCTGTTTATCAGTCTCTGTTTTTTTTATTTATTTATTTTTTATTAAAGTATCTATTTTTAAAAACTATCAAAGATGAAACAGTTTAAGTCTGTTTCCCCCAATGTGTAGACTCCAGGTTGTTCATGCTCCTCCAGTAGCTCCAAAAGGTCAGCTATATACAGACTATCGATTTTTGATGAAAAAATAAGACATTAATAAGCATTTATACCACCAGAGTCTGTAAAATACTGTTTTAGGAATTCTTGAATGTAAATAAATTGCCTCTGCTGAATGTAAATAAAGCGTTGAACTTTGTTATTAATAGGAATTTACTTAATTCGATTTCCTACAAATAGGTTATAACATATATAACACTTGTATATGAGCATTAGTGCAACTCTGAAGCCAAACATAACTTACCGAGTATTGAAGCGGCCCTACTGCTTACCTACTCCTATTAACTGTTATATACCTCAGAATTTTTGTCCAACTTTGGTTAACTAAGCGCTCGCGCTACCGTGTACAAGTCACGGCCGGAGTGGGGAAAGGACAGACTGTCAGGGATAACCCCTAGAGGGCGCCTAAGCGCCCAAAGACTTGTTTTGCTGTTTTGTTTCATTTTACTTCAGTTCCCAGGTTGTAACTCGGTCAGGTGAAACATCTAAGACCTCTGCATTTATGCCTCGAACCCTCACACCTGACAGAATGCTAGACCCAAATAGAGGAATAGCAGAGGGGCAGGGAATTAAAAAGGGCCAGGAAATTCTTTTGGGGCGGGCAAGGATGTTTGAAGCTTGGGAAACCGACACGGAGAGCAGGAGGAGAACCAAGCAGCGTGGAGGAAAGAAGCGGAGAAGGAAACCTGGCAGGAAAGAGCAGGAGGAGCTGAGATGGCAGCAAGACTGGGATGGCTGCCGGCTGGCGATATGGTGCACGCCGTTCAGAGGTGGCGCAGCTCGGGGTGACATGAGTCCCCGCACCGACCGGAGGGCAGAGACTGGGAGGTCCAGATTCGGCGGTGACCAGGGTGGAAAGACACCGCACAGCGTGCGGCTACAAGGAACGACATATGGGCAGTATGCACAGCCGGGAGCAGCCTCCCAGCTAGCAAGGAGCAGCTTATGGCAGCGCGCGGAGCAAAATAGCGAGCGCATGCGTAAGCTGCAGGAGCAGGTTGGAATGCTCCAGAAACTGCTGTTGCAAATACGATTCGAGGAAGACCCAGACCTGCCAGCTTCTCTGCCCGAGCTCAGGAGCGACGAACAGCTCCTTTCGCCGCTGAGCTGGATCGACGATGACGGCGAGCTGGAATACAACCAGTTCAGCGAAGACAACAGCGAGATATTCTACATGCCGTTTAGCGAGGACGACGAGGGCGAGTGCGGCAGCGACAACGACGAGGATGAGCTCCTTTTTCCGACGACAGCGGCGCGGTGCAGCGGCGTGCTGCAGTGCCTCCACAGAGCTGCTGCGTTGAGAACGGCGAGCTTTCTCCGCCAAGCTGTTGCGTAGTGGACGACGAGCTTCCTCTTCCTCCGCCACCGCCATCATGCGCCGCCGAGGACAGCGAGCCTCCTCTTCCTCTGCCGTCGTCGTCATGCGCTGCCGAGGACAGCGAGGCTCCTCTTCCTCCGCCACCGCCATCATGCACCGCCGAGGACAGCGAGCCTCCTCTTCCTCCGCCGCTGCCGTTATGCGCCTGTGAGGAGAACGAGTCTCCTCTTCCTCCGCCGCCGCCATCATGCGCCTGTGAGGAGAATGAGCTTCCTCTTCCTCCACCGCCGCTGTCTTGCAGTGAGGAGGACAGCGAGCTGCTGCCGCTGCATCACGCCGAGGAGGACAGCGAGTTTCCTCTGCCACCGCCGTCATGCAGCGCCGAGGAGAACAAGCTTCCTCTGCCTCGGCCGCCCGCCATCAGTGAGGACGGCGCACTTTCTCTGCCTCCGCCGCCCTGCCTCAATAGACGCACTGGACTGCCGTGCCCTCAGGACAAGGGAGTCAGCCTCGGGGTGAGGAGGGTGGACATTGGTCCCTGGGGGGGGATGTTTGAGTTTTTTTGAGTTAAGTTATTTGTCTAGCATCTGTTGATTCTAGCACATGTCTGTACGTTTAGTTTGTGTCTCCCGGTGTCCTTACGTGTTTTAGTTTCGTTTTCGTATAAAGTATATTCTGTTTGTTTTTGTTCCCTGGCTTTTGTCATTAAAAACATCATTCTTTGAAACATCTAAGACCTCTGCATTTATGCCTTGAACCCTCACACCTGACACAGACATGGTATGAATGTTTAGCTCGCTAGCTCCGGTACACCTAACCCCAGCTTATGTCCCTCATGGACTGTCTGACATTGTATTCCAGTCCCAGAAATAACCTGCAGATTGACTCTAACCTAAAACTGAATAAATGCTCAATTTATCTAAATCCAGAAAACACTAAGTCAGATTCTCAGTTATTTTCAGAGGGCACAAACACTCTTCTTATAAAACTACCCTGAGCTGAAAAAACTATATATTAATCAGTTTCTCGGGTAGTGCAGTCTCTGTAATAGCGAAGTTAATAGTATTTCCGAAGCTTTAGCGTCCTTTTGAAGGAATGAGTGACATTGTGAGTTTGTGACTGCTGGCACTGCCAGTGATTTTCAGAATGGCTGATAAATAAAATTTTATAATAAACTGGCATCTAAACTGTAAACTAACCCAAACAAATTTGATACAAAAGTCACCACTTACCCTGAATAAAAAGTCCATTAGACTATCATCTCCAAATTACAGTTTGCTAGCGTCAGTCCGACAGGAGTAAGGAAGGTTAAAATCACATGATAGCTACTTAGTAGTTAATTGCTTGCTTCTGTTAACGCCTTCTTGAGAACAAAGTGCCATTTAGTAGTGGCTGCCGGTAAATGTATAAATAGTGCTTTAATGGGCGTGCCTCTGCGTGAAATCTTGACACAGCTTTCTGGGAAGAGAGGGAGGGGGGATCACCGCAGCCACACGCCAGCTATACACCAGTCATATGCCATTTACATGCCAGTTGCCCGACCTGGTCATTTTGAGTGGCTACATCTGTAAATCCTGTAATTCAAACTAATTGCCTTATTGTTTTGTGCTTACAGTGTGTTTCATTTCTCTTAGCATTAGCAGGTTGGTTCCAGTGCATTTTAGTTTTGATACTTTTGAACTTGATAAAGGAGAGTTAGTGCTGGTGAAATTAATCATATTCATGTGTTCCCGAATGCTTAATGAACTGAAACAAATATGGTAAGTTAGTTTGTAGGTAATTAAAACAGAAACAAAAGTCATAGTTATATTGTAGCGCGATCATCACATTGAACACTATATACTTCAACTGAGAACATCTTAAAGTTGCTTGCAATGTTTCTGGGAAACAGTCCTAACTCAATCTCTCTTATTTACAACTCTTCAACTTATGATTAAGATAATTTTCTAATGATAAATGAATATTAAAATAAGTATCTACTCTTGGAAGCCAATAAAGCTCAAATCATTACAATCAGGTGATACCTATAATTGTTGAAAAATTATAAAGTTATAATTATAGTGTCATGTTATAATTAACAATAATTGAAACTGACACCTGTTAAAATATTTTCTACAATATATACTATATATCAATTACCTATAAAGTATATATTGTATATTTTAATGTAAACATAATAATTTCATTTACATTTTTTTTTTATTATTGAACTATGTATTACTTTCACATAAAGATTATATTATGAAACCACATGTGGTACAATTCTGGTATAAAAATTTGTTAAACCCACTATTGCACAATTGTATTTTGACCATATCATTTTAAGTAAGGTAATGTACAAGTACAATTACAGTCCAAATCATCAAGAAAAAAAACACATAACCTTCAGCAACAGTATAACATGTTAAACTTTCACTTACCGTCAGCTTACAACTTGTTGCTATAAAGCAGCAGTGCAAGGTGATGCATATGTATAGAGGCTAACAGATATAATATATATAAAGTCTGGACAATACCTTATTTATGAATTTGCTGCCCTCCCCTTTGACGTATTTAAAGTTGAATACATACTACATTGCCAAAACATTTGGTTACAAGCCAATATCTATTTGCATATCAAACTAGTATGGCATTACTGGTAGAACAAGTTATGAAATACTATCTTCCTATTTGTCCTTTTAAACCTTTTCACAGCATCCATTAATTGCTTAAAATGACACAACTTGCCAGCCTGGTACACACCCGCATACATACACACACACACACGCACGCACACACACACATACACACACATACACACACACGCACACGCACACGCACACATACACACACATACACACACACACACATACACACACACACACATACACACACACACATACACACACACAAACACACACACACACACACTTTGCTTTGCACTGCACTGTTGGAGGTCGACACAATAACAAATTTCATTGTTTGCACAGTGACCGTAAACTTCTTGAATCTTGACTTAAATTTTAAATGTCTGTTGTTACATTTACATGCAAAGAGAAGAAGAACAGTATTATACTGAATATCTTTGTGTGCTGTAACCGTGCAATTTACCTTCACCAGTATTAGGAGGCCCAAATCTGTTTCAGCATTACAATGCCTCTGTGTTTAAAGGAAGCTCCATGAAAACATGGTTTGCCAATATTGTTGTGGGTCAGTTTCTCATGACATTGTGACACTTGTTTGCCTTGTCATGAATTGCCTTGTCACTGGTTTAGAATTACTGAATTTTTTTTATTTTTTATTTTTTCCTGAAAATAAGGTAATATGACAGAATACTTTCCATGACGTATTGAGCTTGAGACGGAGTCATTCATCTTCACATGCTCTCACACCACACTTACAATTTCTCAAGCTTTTATATTCAAAATAATTGTTTGTGGAAGACGCACACTAAGCTCCAGCCTCTTTCTGCCGAGTCAAGTGTGAACATCTTGTATTTTGAGGGCGAGTCGCCATGTCAGTCTCTCCTGCTCTCTCTCTCTCAGGTATAATGTGGTTGGAATGCACTGGCACAACACTCCACCAATTTGTTCCCTACAAGTGAAGAGGAATACTATTTGCCTAATCCAGCTGAAATTAACACATATTTACATTTATATGAAGACATCAACTGCATGCAAAAGAGGGCACAATAAATGGAACAGTCATAATAGTGCTGAACAATCTAATAAAATGAATCAATATTCAAATGCTTTTACAGACTGCAGCAAATTACACACCAGCTGAAGCATAAAAGTAGTGATTGAGGGCAGTGACATAATGTTATCCGAAGAGAGAAATACATATTATCAATAGTGACATTATAATATTTGAATGGAGTTTAATCATGTAGCACATTTATTCATAAGAATACTCAAAGACTAACAAATATAATAGATAGAAGTCACAATCCCAATTTCCTGTGGTGGCTGAAGACAGTCCTCTTCCTCCCTGAGGACAAACAGGGCCATTGTGCACCTCTCAAGTTCTGCTTAAGCTTCATCTTTCTGAACAACCTAATAAAAGACTGGACATTTGTTAGACAGGTTGCTCTATTTGGCAAACAGTGTCTGATGTACGCATGTAAAAAATAATTAAATGCTCCCTATGAGTGCAAAACCACACCTAGGATTATGGTGCATCACTCACTCATTCTCACTCACTCATCATCTATACCGCTTAATCCTGTATTCAAGGTCACGGGGGGCCTGGAGCCTATCCCAGGAGACTTAGGGCACATGGCAGGGTACACCCTGGACAGGGTGCCAATCCATCGCAGGGCACAGACACACACACTCACTCATTCACACACTATGTGCAATTTGGAAACGCAAATTAGCCTAACCGACATGTCTTTGGACTGTGGGAGGAAACCGGAGGACCCGGAGGAAACCCACCAAGCACGGGGAGAACATGCAAACTCCATGCACACAGAGACGGGAATCGAGTCTGGCCAGGGATCGAACCTGGACCCTGGTGGTGCAAGGCTACAGTGCTATAAAATCTGACATGCTATCTACAGTGCTAAAATCTACAGTGCTATAAAATCAATGCCATGGTGCATCACATTTAAGTTAAATTTAATAATGTCAGTGAACAGGCCAAAACAAGTGATAAATATATACACAATACACACATTATATTTTACATTATATTGCTAAAAGTCTTTGCTCGCCTGCCTTCATGTGCATAAGAACTTCAAGTCAAGTAATCAAGTCAAGTAGGCTTTTATTGTCATTTCAACCATATACAGTTCAGTGCACAGTGAAATGAAACAATGTTCCCTTTCAAAAGCTACACTTGATGCTGCGTGAAAACGCTATGAGAACATCTTTGCTCTTTGTTTGCTTTTGTGAAGCATGAGTATATCAAACATGCCGAACATTTTGGCTCATATAACCTCGATCAGGTGAAGTCATCTGATGAGGTGCACCTGCAGGTTTTAAATAGCAGTGAGTGAACCAGAAACATCTTCAGGTCTTTTTGTCTTCAAGGACCGCATTGTGTTTGCATGTGTGTCAGTGTGTGCAAGCAAATATACAAACAAAAGAAAAAGAAAAGTGTTACTAAGAGATGCGTGCCTCCGTGTGATAGATCTCTTTTGGAGGGCGATCTCCACAATTTTTATGTTGAGTATCTGCGGCAAGAGCACACACTCCTTGGGCTCCAGGGAGAGTGTGAGCACTGTGACCTCCTCCCTTTTAAGGTGTTTCGCGCGTGGCTGGCCTTCTTTAAAGGCTGTTGTCCAATCTCGGCCACCAATGGGGTTTTGGGTAGCAGCGGTCTCCAGCCAAATGTTAGGTGCTCAGTTCCTCCCTGCCATGTTTTCTTTGTTTTCTTTGCTGGAAAATGGGGCCATACAACATGTTTCCCTGCCAGACAGAGACCAAGGCTACTAAAGTCAGTATTTCCTTGTTTCCAGGAGAGATGGGGGGTTGCGTCAAATTTTACATCTTAATGGGCTGAACATCAAAATGTTGACAGCCAAAATTATTGTTTCTCAAATCCAACCAGGTGATTGGTTTGTGACAGTCGGCCTGAAGGACGCATATTTTCATGTAGAAACATTGCCACAACACAGGAAGTTCCTGAGGTTCACTTTTTGGGGGTGAAGCTTACTAGTATCAGGTCCTTCCAACTGGCCTAGCTCTGTCACCCTGCACATATATAAAATGCATGGATGCATCTCTGGCTCTATGATTCCAGGGCATCCGTATTCTGAATTATTAATATGACTGACTCATCCTGGCTCAGTCTTTGTGGCTAGTGCTTATGCTGATGTCGTCCTAGCTCCCCTCCATTCTTAGGATTGAGACTCAAAGGCAGGAGAGGTGTTCTCTTTCCTGCTCAGAGGACAACATATATGCGTGTCCTATGGAATTCAATCGCAATGCAGGCATAGCTGTCTCCTGTGCGTATCAAATCCATTCTCAATATCCTAAAGGAAATCAGGCTAGGCCAGAAAGAGATTGTTCATTACTTTCAGAGTGTTTTTAGCTTTCATGGCAGCTGCGACCACGGTGATACCTTTGGGCCAGAAAGCTATGGAGCTATTCCTCCAGGAGTTGAGAGGCTACCATGTCCTAGTCCAGGTGGACAACACTTCAGTAGTCTCATACATAAATTGCCAGGGCAGACTGTGCTTGCGCCATTTGAACAAGCTAACACACCATATTGTGCTTTGGGCACAGAACAAGTCATGTAGAGGCGATTCAGGTCTCTCAGGGCGATTTACATTCTGGGGCATATGAATGTGGGAGCAGACTTGCTATCCAGACAAGCTGTGACACATGGGGAATGGAAACTCCACCTCAAAATAGTCAGTCAAATCTGGGAAAGATTTTATGTAGCAGAGGTGGACCTCTTTGCCTCGCAAGAAACAGCACAATGTCCCCTTTACTACTCTCGGACTCCTCCAGCTCCCCTGGGTCTGGACGCGATGGCCCATACATGGCATGCATTTCCTCCAATAGCTCTGTTCCCGGGAGTCCTGGTGAGGGTCCATCAACAGGTTTTGCGCCTCTTATTGATATTGTTGGCCGACCAGAGTGTGGTTCTAATATCTCTCCTCAACGCCTTAACGTGGGTGATTCCAGTGAGGAGGGATCTTCTGTCTCAGGTGCAGAGGACAATATTTCATCCCCGGCCCGAGCTCTGGAACCTTCATGTCTGGCCCCTGAAGGGGACCAACTAAGAGGTGCTGGTCTTCCTGCCAGCGTAATTGAAACTATTCTAAGTGCTAGGGCTCACTCCACTAGAAGAACTTATGCCCTCAAATTTGTATTTGTGTACAAATACAAGTGTATTTGAAAGTTGGTGCATGGCAAAACATGTAGACCCAGTCCACTGCCGAATTGTTTCAGTGCTGGAGTTTCTGCAAGAAAAGTTGTCCTTGGGCTATTTTGACTTGTCATGTTTTGACCGATAGGTTTTCTGTGGGAAAGCATCCTTTAGTTGCCCGTTTTATTCATGGAGTTAAACGGTTGAGGGTAGAGCAACGGTCCCTTCGTGGGAATTTGACAGCCCTTTCGAACCACTAGAGTCAGCGCCTGTCAGGCTTCTGACTCTTAAGATGGTTTTTCTTATGGCTATAACTTCTTTGAAGAGAATTAGAGATCTGCAGCCCCTGGGCTAGTCAAAGCTATTCCCCATCCTCACCCGAACTATCTTCCGAAAGTTCCATTCTCGACCATGCACCCAGTTGTTCTTGAAGCCTTCTGTCCTCCGCCTTTTACAGCTCTGGAGCAAGAAAGATTTCACTTACTGTATCCAGTACATGCTCTACAGATTACGTCCACTGCACTAGCCAGTGGCTCAAGTCAGAGCAGCTTTTTATTTGCCATGGGGGCTGCAACGGCTGGCACCCGCCTCTAGACAAACACTGTCACATTGGTTGAGAGATGCTATTGCCCTATCCCACGAGGCGCGTGGTCACACTTTGCCTCTAGGAGTCAGGGCTCATTCGACCAGGGGAATTGTTTCATCAATTGCTGTAGCAAGAGGTGTCCCCTTGCAGCAAGTGTGCAATGTGGCAGGTTGGTCCTCTCCACACACATTTGTCAGATTTTATAGTTTGAATGCCCATGCTCCTTTGGGCTCGCTGGTCCTCGAGTCAGCATCCCAAAGTTATGTCTGAGACATCTTTGACTATTGTGCACACACGCTACACAACTTGGGGGTCTAGACAATTGCAGTGCGGCAGCGTTGGTATTCTCATTCCTATAGCGTTTTCATGCAGCATCGAGTGTAGCTTTTAAAAGGGAACATCTCGGGTTACTCTACTGTAATCCTGTTCCCTGAAAAACGGGAACGAGATGCTTCGCTCCAATGCCGCACTGCTGTCGTAACTGGACGTCTTTTCAGACAAAAATTGACCTGAGGATGTTTCTGATTCACTCGTATTTATAACCTGCAGGTGCACCTCATCAGATGACGTCACCTGACCGAGGTTATATAAGCAAAAATTTGGTGTGTTTAATACACATATGCTTCACAACTGGCTGAACAAAGAGATGTTCCCATAGCGTTTTCATGCAGCATCTCATTCCGGCTTTTTCAGGGAACAGGGTTACAGCAAAGTAACCCGAGACGTTCCTCCAGGACCAAGCTGCTACATACATGCAACAACATAAATTAACAACACAACATAAATTAACAACGCACACATGGGTGTCGCGTGTGGAGAGCCAAACCTTTTGTCCAGGTTGGAAGTTGGGAGTATCTTCTTGTCTTCGAACTGCGTTGTCTTCAAACTGCACATTGTAGCTGTTGGTGAGCTGAGTCCCAAACCCTCTCAATCTCCTGGAACCAGTGAGTCACAGATGGTACCTCAGAAGGTGTTCCGTTCCAGGGGAAAAGAGGCGGTTGGTAACCGAGTGCGCACTGAAAGGGGGTGAGTCCTGTGGTAGGTTGTTGAAGTGAATTCTGCGCGTACTCAGCCCAGGTGATGAACTGGCTCCAGGAGTGTTGATGGTCATGGCAGAAGGTACTAAAGTATCTGCCTATCTCCTGGATTTTGCGTTCCGTTTGTCCGTTACTCTGGGGATGATATCCAGAAGACAGGCTTACGGTCACTCCTAGGAGGTTAAAAAAGGCTTTCCAGAACCTGGAGATAAACTGGTGTCCTCTGTCAGATACAATGTCTTCTGGAATGCCGTAAAGTCTAAAAACCTGTTTAAAGAGCATTTCGGCTGAGGGGAGTTTGGTAATGGAACTAGGCGACAGGATTTGGAGAATCGATTGACGATTACCATGATGCAGGTATGGCCTTCGGAACTGGGAACTGGAAGAGGTAATAACTTTCCTGCTGGCAGATGTCTGAATGGTTTGGTGGTTGCGCAGTCCCGACATCCCCTCATGTTCGTTCTAACCTGTTCGGCCATGTTGGGCCACCAGAAGCGTTCTTCTAGTAGTGAGAGGGTTTGATTCATCTCAGGTTGACCAGTGCCCATAGATGCATGCAGCTGATGGAGGAGGGTTTCCCGCTGCGTGAGAGAAACATAGAGACGACCAGCTGGACAGTCTGGTGGAGATGGCTTGGTAGAAATTTGTCATAGACTGACGAATTTCATCTTCGATCTCCCACTGAATCAGAGAGACAAACAGGGTTGAGGGGAGAATGTGCTCGGTTGTTTCTGGAATGTCCACCGCATAATAGTGGCGAGAGAGAGCATCAGCTTTGACATTCTTGGTTCCTGGTCGATAACTGATGGTAAAGCGGAACCGCATAAAGAATAGTGCCCATCTGGTTTGTTGTGGGTTGAGGCGTTTGGCGTCCCACAGATTCCAGGTTCCGGTGATCCGTTAAGACCAGGAAAGGGTGTATGGCCACCTCCAACCAGTATCGCCATTCTTCTAGTGTCAGCTTGATTGCCAGGAGCTCTCAATTCCCAATATCATAATTTCGCTCAGCGGGTGACAGCTTTTGGGAAAAGAAGGCACAGGGATGGTATTGAGGAGGTTTCCCCTGCTGCTGCGAGAGAATGGCTCCGGATCGAGAGAAACTCTGGATCGAGATGCGTCGACTTCTACCAGAAATCTGTTGAGATCTGGGAGAACAAGGACAGGTGCTGAAGTGAATGCCCTTTGGAGTGTGACCATGGCCGTGGTGGCTTCAGCATTCCAGGCGAGGGCCTTGGGCTTGCCCTTCAGGAGATCGGTGAGGGGGGAGACTAATGAACTGTAATTTTGGATGAACCTTCGGTAGAAGTTAGCGAAACCCAGAAAGCGTTGGAGCTGTTTAATGTTGGTTGGGATCAGCCAGGTCCGAATGGCGTCCACCTTCCCTTCATCCATTTTGATCCCTTGCTGACTGATGCCCCAAGAACTGCATGGTGGATTGGTGGAAGGCACATTTTTCAGCTTTCAGGAAAAGGTGGTGATGTCTGAGTCTCCGGAGAACCTCGACCACATGAATGCGGTGCTCCGCCTCGTTCCTGGAGTAAATGAGTATGTAATCGATGTAAATGATAACAAATCGGTTCGAAAATGCTGTTCAAATCGGAACACCTCATTCATGTAGCCTTGGAATACGGAGGGGGCATTGACTAGGCTGTAGGGCATGACCAGATATTCGTAATGACCTGAGGGTGTGATGAACGCGGTCTTCCACTCATCCCCCCCTCGTATCGGGATGAGATTGTAGGCACTCTGGAGATTCAGCTTTGTGAAGATGTGCGCCCATCAGAATTGCTCCAGAGCCGTCGGAACAAGAGGGAGCGGGTAGCTGAACTTCACCGTGATTTGATTAAGGGCACGATAGTGGATGGTCGGATATATCCGTGTTGAAGAGCGTCCTCAAAGTACTTCTCCATGGCTTTCTGCTCTGTAATGGATAAAGAATACATCTTCCCTTTGGGTACTGGTTCAACTGGACGGAGGTCGATGGCACAGTCCCAAGGCCGATGAGGTGGCAGCAGCGTGGCTCGCTTTGGACAGAACACGTCTCTGAAATGGAACATGTCTCTGAAATGCACTCGGGGAGGGTCACACAGGGCTGGTCGGAGGGACTCTCCACCGATGTGGTGTTAACGGAAAGGATGGGTTTTACCTGTAGACATTGACTTATACATTCCGACCCCCACTTCAGGATCTCTCCACTTTCCCAAGAGAGGATGGGTTTGTGCTCAGCGAACCATGGATGTCCTAGAATGATATTGGAGGTGGATCGTTCCAGAACCAGAAATTCAATGTGTTCCCAATGTAGCCAACCCACTTGCATGTTGATAGTCGGAGTGGTGTAGCGTACCCATCCCCCTCGAGGGGGGGCACCGGTGACGCAACGTATTTTGAACTGGGTTGGGTGGAGGATCATAGGGATGTGGAGTTGGTGACACAAAGCGGCGGAGATTAAGTTGCCAGCTGACCCAGAATCCAGGAGTGCCTTTACTGTAACAGAACAAGAAGCAGCATCAATGACTATGTCAGTGGTTAAAGGAGCCATAAGTTTATCCAAATAAGATATCTTGCTTAATAATGGACAAGGAGGGCATCGGGGACATGTCAGATGGACATATCCCTTTTCTGCACAGTAAAGGTAGAGCCCTTGGGTCAGCCGACGCTGTCTCTCAGTGGGCGAGAGCCTGAAGAGTGACTGTGGGTCCACCTGCATAGGTTCTGGAACGGATCGCACGGACGTTTCAGAGGTGCATTCCTGGAGACGATTTGCCACCTGAATGGAGGTTCGGATGAACCACTCCAATCCCACCTCTTGCACAGCGAGTTGCAGCCTCAGGTGCGGATCCAGACCCTTGCGGAACTTCGTCAGGAGTGCTGCTTCGTTCCACCCACTGGCGCGGCTATGGTTCTGAAAGTTAGAACATAGTCAGTTATGAAACTTTCACCTTGGTGGAGTTTAAACAGCCACCGAATGGTGCTGCTGCCACCATGGGATTGCTGTGAATGGGTGGTGTCAGCGAAGAAGCGAGTGTTGCCGGAAGTGGTACAGCGGAGGTGAAAACTTGGCAGAGCCGTTGCACCAGCTCGAGTAAAGGATCCGGGTCCATCGGGTTCATTGTTGAGGTCTGACCATCTGTTACAGACATACAGACTCAACAGACAATGATCTTATGAAACCGGAATGTCAATTTAAATAAACTGTCAATTTAGTTTTATTGACAGTTTATGGATGATGGTAAACTGATAATGGAAAGAGCCAAATAGTTTTAACTGTGGAGATGACGGAGGTGGACGAGTGCTGACACAAACACGAACCCAGAGACGAGACGAGATGAACACGGAGCAAAAGCTTGCAGACAGGTGCGTGACGGAGTCTGTTTCCATATGTGTGGTCAGACGCTGAGTGAGGGGAGTTGAGGTGTATATAAAGTGTGGTGCTAATGTGAATCCGGTGTGCGCTCAGAACTCATGATTGGGAACGAAGATTGAGGGTGGAGACTGGTGTTTCCGTGACACTAGCTAACTAAGAGATCTAATTAGCTGACTAGCTCAGATATGACCAATTTACCAAGTTAACCTAAAACCCTAAAACTATCGATTTCTATACCAAAAAGAGTCAACAATTGACAACAAGGTACACATGCAAATTTACAAACAAAGAGCTACATGACAAACAAAACAACGCAACATGTTACAGTACTTTTTTTTTTTTTTTTAGTGATGCAGTATGAGTTGAGCTAGTGGGAAGAGCAGCAGTAAACATTTGATATTTCTGAAGTTGCAGCAAGTTGCGGCTCCCATGGATCTTCTGTGTGTACTGACACACTAGGGGTTACATATGCAGGATAACATGAGCCTGTCCAGTTGAAATACCTGGGTAAAGTCACGCGATTGACCCACACACCCACATTACGATAACTCTATCAACTACTATCATTTRGAAAATAATTACCACTGCTGAGTTTGGCCTCCCTGTTTGCTTGTAATATGCTGGGATCTGCAGAATGGCCATGGTGCTTATCGGTATGATACAAGATGTGTTGTTTGCACTTCCTTCTGCTGCTGTGACATTATTAAGGGGCAGTGCTACCCAGCTCGAGGACATGGCATGGCATATCCAACACGAGCCATTGTGTATGTCTGTCATATTATCAGCAATGTCTAAGAGCACATTCCTAGTTCCCTGCACATCTACTAAGATTAGCGTTATGCCTTTTTATCATGTTGTCGCCTCACCTTATTCTTGTTAAATGTAAGTGGCTTGAGTTTGCTAAATAAACTTTACCATGGCTGTTTCTCCCCAAGTCCTCAAAAAGGAGGCACAACTATTACTACTAGGTTACAACTATTACTATTATCATTCCTAAAATTACCCAGGTTACTTTGGGGTGTTGTTGGAATTGACTTCTCATTTTAACTAACAGTCCAGTCCAGCCAATTCAATGTCTGTAATGTGAATAATCTCAGTCACTGGTATTTTCTGTCCTCTGAAACAGTCTTCTATTCTGTCATTAGTATTCTTAAGTTTAATCTACTTTTACATGTTCCCATATGCTATCTGGTGCTACTGCTTCTGTTCACCTTGATACCTTAYARTTGTTGGCTTCAAATGTAGATACACACGTGGACAAAATTGTTGGTATCCTTCGGTCAATGAAAGAAAAACTCACAATGGTCAC
>QMIH01002121.1:2610-22170 GCA_003987875.1 Clarias batrachus
AATAATAAACTTCAACATGCTACTGAACAAGTTAAAGAGAAAATCTCACAACTGGAGAATATGAACAAACTGCTGAGTGAGAAAGAAACACAGCTGAAGAACACAGATAAAGAGCTGGAAACCAGTAACAATAAACTGGAGACACTGGGACAGGAGCTGCAGGACAAGAAGAGACAACTACAGGAGATGATGATCGTACTGGAGCAACAGAAAACTGAGTTATCAGAAAAAAACAACCAGCTTGAAGAGAAAGACAGACTTCTAACTGAGAGAGAGACACAGCTAATGGAGAGAGACAAAAAGCTTCAGGAGAAAGACAGATTTCTAGAGGAGATAAAAAAGCAGCTGCAGGAACAGACAGATCCAGAATCATCAGCCGTCATCAGGAGAAGAAACAGCGAGGAAATAGAGCCTCGACATAGTGAGTAATTTGTTGCAGTAAGCAATTAAACTGACTTTTTAAGTCAGTACTTGAAATATTGATCTACACCTAATAAATCATAAGTAAGAACATGAAATATACTGTAATGATACTTAATGCTGCAACTCTTCAGCTACTGTAAGGAAGTGTAATTTAAACAGTGAAAGTGATGAGTTATAGAAGAATGTCTCTCTCATTCTGACTGGTTCTGATGTTTCCTAGTGAGTGGAGAGACTCAGGACTCAGCAGCACCAATCAGGAGGAGAAACAGTATGGATGGAACTCGTCCTACATGTAAGTGATTAATGTTAGTGTTCAGTGTGTAACTCAACACTAGTTTAGGGGTAAAAGAGACGAGTATAAAGACATGGCAAGCAGATGTAGACACTTACATTTATAATTAGATTACAGTAAAAAGATCAATATTCTGAAGCTGACATAAAAGATTTACAGTAAGAAATATGAAAAGAATGAAAGTACATGCTTGAATTCACCATGATTGCCATGACTGGTTGCAGACATGTAATAGAAGTGTGGTGGGTGGGACTTACCCACAATTACGCAATTGCTTTAGTTTCAGCGCAACACAAATATTACTGTTTAAAACAACTCTTTATGTGCTGCAGAATTTGAATATGTGTTCCATGGGGATGTAGACTTGACACATTTCATCATTAAAGAACCATTAGCCCACTATTGTACACCAGAGAACAACATAATCCCCACAATGCAGTAAGTGATTCTGTATTAAATTATTTATTCTTGTTCATTTTCAGTGGGTGGAGAATCGTCTAGTCCACATTCTCCAGTGTCGGTTCCTGTAGCAGAACTGAGGCTGGTGCTGCTGGGGAGGACGGGGTCTGGGAAGAGTGCAGCAGGAAACACCATCCTGAGCAGAGAGGAGATGAACCAGGCTGCTACACCTACATCTACAGCTACATCTACATCCACCCAGCAGAGTGAGAGCACACAGGGGGAGGTGGCTGGGAGAAAGGTGTCTGTGGTGGACACTCCTGACTGGTTCTCTCCTGGACTCTCTCTGGAGAAGCTGAGACAGGATGTGGGACTCTGTGTCCATCTGTCTGCTCCAGGACCCCACGCCTTCCTCCTGGTCATACCTGTAAAGCAGCCTACAGGAGAGGAGAGAGGRATGCTGGAGAAAATGGAGGAGAGTTTTGGAGAGAGATGTTGGAGAAACACCATGATCATATTCAKTGTTACTGATGAACTTCAGAAGAAGAACATTGAAGAGTTTATCCGCTCAGGAGACCAGGAGGTCCAGAGACTTGTAGAGAAATGTGGGAACAAGTTTCACTGTCTCAACATTAAGGAGAGTGGAGATGGTTCTCAGGTCTCAGAGCTGCTGGAGAAGATAGAGAAGATGGTGGAGGGAAGAAGAGATAAATTCTACAGCAGTGAGATCTACCTGGAGACAGAATCTCAGATTAGAGCGATAGAGACTAATATCCTAAAGAAAAGAGAAGAGAAAAGGATGAGAGAGGAGATGGAAGTAAAGGAAAAAATAGATAAGGAGGTGCAGGACTCTCTGAGAAAGATAAAGGGAGTGATCCAGGAGCATGAAGGACACATCAGACAACTGAATGACCGAACAACTGAACTGGAGAGAAAGGTGAAAGAAGAGAGAGATGAAGAGAAAAAGAGAGAACTTGAGAGGGAGCTGAAACGAGAGGTAGAGCGAAGGACAGAAATGGAAGAAAAGGTGAAGAAATTAAAAGAAAAGAGAGAGAGGGAGAGGAGAGAGATGGAGGAGAGGCACCAACAGGAGATGGAGGAGATCAGGGAGGTGTATGAAGGAGAGGTCAGGATGGAGACAGAGAGAAACCTCATGAAGATCATCCTGCCTGAACTCCAGAGAAACATTTTGGCCTCAAAAACAAAGATGCAGGAAGAGTTCAGCAGACAGATGGAGGAGAAGAACAGAGAGCTGGAGCCTCTTAAACAGAAACTTTCGGATTCAGAGAGAGCAGCTGTAAGAGGAAAGGCATTGAGGCGAATGTTTCAAAGATTAAAAGGTTTTTTTAATAAGTAACAGAGTTTATAAAGCCAGACCCTCATCTAGTCAAAAATGAACTTTTTTAGCCAGGGATTGTGGATAGTGCTTGCCTTGGACAAAAAAAAAAAAAAAAAATCAGGAACTTTTTTGTCCAGGCAGTTCACCACTACAATCCAGAATCTGTCCAGTCGGACGTCACTGATGTACAATACATGTCAAAAAAATGTAATAACCTGGAAAATGTTTTTTTGTATTTTTTTAAATAAACAGTAAAACATATAAACAGTAAAACATATAAACAGTAAAACGTTTATACATTCTCAATTCATTACACAAAGTGAAATAATTTTATTTTACAACTTGCAGCTGTTTCTCATCTCTAAATATTTCATTAGATCATTCACACAAAGAATTTAAAATGCAGAAATATCAACTTAGTAGGATGTTTATTTATCCACTGAAAATTTTCATTTATGCACTGAATACAGTTTCTGTATTTTAAATTATTTTTGTTCATAATCTTGGAAAATATTCCAATATTTTGAGACAATAGATAAAAATATATAGAGAGGATTTTTATTATATGTAAACTTGTACCTTTAACCATCGAAATTAACGTAATATTTGAAATCTAGACTATATATACAGTATTTTATTCAACTTCTTTGATATGGTTCCATTAACAATTGTCATTGTCGCAAAGCAGCAATATATACACACACACATCCATATACATAAACAGACTTAAATACGCGCGCACACACACACACACACACACACACACACACACACACACACACACACAAAGAGATTGACTTTTTAATTACCTTACAGAAAGAAAGAAAAAAAACCTATCCACAATTTTTTAATGTTTTGAAATGCTACACACACACACACACACACACACACACACACACACACACAGTAGAATAGACGACCTCCCTTATTCCTCCTTGTAAGTTCATGTTATTATAAAGAAGGGAGGAGAAGTGGCACTGAAAGTTTGTATATTCAGTAGGTAGAGCAAAGTACAAATGAACAAGGCAGGTTGTGCACTTTAAATAATATAATAATTTTCAGTATGCTCATAATAATTGTATTTCTTGACTTATTTTTTTTTCGATTAAGGTTCGCGTAATTATGTCTCAATTTACCGTACAAATTCCTAATACGTTGTCTAATCTCAAACCGTTAACGTTAAGTCAACATTTCATACATACAGCTGGGGGCAGTAGCGAGATGCCAGCTGTCATGAACCGCTAATGAAACGGAAGAGCAAGACGAATCAAACTACACTTCCGCAAAGTTAATTGGCTCTGCGTGCGTGCGTTACCCTCTGCAGTTTTGTCGTTTTCACAGAGGGAGGTCAACACCCGAAAAAGGTAAGATTTTTCCTCAGATATTTGTTGTTTTTCACCAGTACATATTTTTATATGTGATATATATATATATATAAGTATATATGGGATTTGATTTGGCCTTCTTCTGTAGTTTTCAAGAGTCCTAGTGTTTTAGACTGAAGTTAGCTAGCTAACGAATTTAGCCACGTGTCACAGGTCGGTCCACTGCATCTATTTACATTATTTGGTGAAAAGTAATAAGTATATATAGTAATAGTTATTATGTTATCTTAACTTGTATCTGTGGTTCAAACAAAACAACATTGTAATCAGATGCTTGATAAAAGGGCTGTGTGGTATATCAATAATTCGGATATATTTTTTAAAAGCAGTGTTCAAGTCTCCATTGTTACAATATTCTCTCTCTCTCTCTCTCTCTCTCTCTCTCTCTCATTCACACACACAGGTTAACTTTAAATTGATCTGAAACTTGTGTATAATTACCAAGTTTTAAGGTACAACGAATTAAACATTTGACAGTTTTTACATGGGGATCGTACACAAATAAGTGCTAAAATAATGGTGTACAATATGGAAAATGGTCTTCAAATAAAATATTTTTATATTTGATGTTAACCTAATTAAAATTTGAACATTGTTATACTTTTTTAAAAATCCTTTGCAGTTTTTCTGGTCCTTAATATAAGGCATGCTTTACTCACAACAGGTAGGATCTGCTACATCTTGGAAATACTGTTTCTTACATGACCATTTCATTTGTTAGTTCAGAGTAGCTTGTTACTTTATTTTATTTAGTTTTAATTGGCTGTAGCAATTGATTTTTCCCCCACATCCCATGAAAGATTTCAATTTAATCAATCAATCAAAATTTATTTCTATAGCACTTTACAGCAACCTAAGTTGTACCAAAGTGCTTCACAATTAAAAAAAAAAAAAATTAAGTCTCTGAATGTGAAAAACATTTGTTTTTATATGCTGTGCTGCAGAGCTTTCATATGTTATGTGTAAAACTCTTCAATTTTTTAATTGAGAACACTGTTTTTCTTGTGGTGTATGCTTGTGTTACAGATATTGAATGTGGCAGCGGTTTAAAAACATCAACTAGATGTCAGTTACTTTAACGATATAGGTTAAAGCATCCTCAATATGGGTGTAGGCACCCATATCCCTGCCCATTTACTAGTTGTCCATGTACATTTAAGTCATGGAATGCACTTAGATCACACCTTTGTAGAGTCCATAACAGAGACTCATCCCATCAGATGGAATCATTGGTTACATACAAATGTCAAGTTTGTGTGTTTTCTTGGCAATGACAAGGAGTATTTCAGTCACATAAATCTGCATCTTAAATCCCATGAAACCATCTCCTGTATGTTCAAAGGTTGTACATTTAAATCGCTTAAAAATAGAAAGCACCATGCTTATTCTTACAATGACTTTAAACCTGGAATAGTTGCAGTAAGAGATGGTCCTGAAATCCCAAGGGTTCCAGATGAACATGAAGAAAGAAAAAATTGGAAGAAATGTTTTCCATTTGTCGCACAGAAAAATGTTTTCCATTTGTCACATCGAAAAAAGAGAAGAGAAGGCAACAGGAGAAATTAGCAGCAGTGCTGCTTAAGCTTGAAAACATATTGCATGTTCCCAGCAGTGCAGTAGATGAGCTTTTACAGGACGTGCACTTTCTTATGAGTTCTGCTTCTCTGACTACATTGCATGCTATAGTTTCAGATTTTTGTACCAACCATAATCTTGGTCTTAATGAGGCACAAATTGAGGAATTGGCATCTGCAGCATGTTTATCTAACATATTGAGAATATCTATAGGAGCTCAGGGCCCACTTCATTCTGCGTTTATGCGGAAACAATACTTCAAAGAGAAGTTCCAAGTTGTTGAACCAGTGGGGTATGTTTTGGGACAGGACAGCAAACATAACTACCAATATGTACCATTACTGCAGTCATGTAGCAGCTCCTTGGCAAAGATGCCATTGTTGATGTAATAACGCACTGGAGTGCTGCACAAGTGTTCAAGTCATTTCAAGATGGAGAGTTTTTTAAACACAATCAGTTCCTATCTTAAGGGGAATTGAAAATCTGTGTTACTTTTCATATTGATGAGTTTAACATTTGTAACACTCTGGGTACGTCTAGAAAGAAGCATGTACTGGATTTTAAGCAACTTACCCCCAGGTCAGCAGTCCTCCTTGTCATATATCTATTTGGCTTTGCTGTGTAAAAGTAGTCATCTCAAGACGTATGGATATGGTAAAGTGCTTGAACCTCTCTTGTATGATTTGGTTGTATTGGAAAATCATGGAGTATTTGTCCCACAAATTGGAAAAAAAATTATAGGCACAGTACAATCTGTAGTTGCTGACAATCTGGGGGCCCATGGGCTTGGAGGCTCTGTGGAGAATTCTTCTGGAGAGTATTTGTGTAGATTTTGCATAGGGCGTTTCAGTGACAGGTGATTTCAAGCTAAGATTTAAAGAAAGCCACAAAGAACATGTAAAACTTCAGAGATGAGAGGAAAACCTTGTGTTGGAGTAAAAAGGGCATGTCTGCTTAAAGAGAAGCTTTCTTATTTTGATGTCACAACATGATATCCTCCTGACATACATGATCTGTTTGAGGGTGTTGTTCTAGTGGAGCTTACAGTGTCCGGGTATGTTAATATCTAAAAATTATTTTTCTTTGGAAACTCTAAATAAGGTAATCCTCAGTTTTCCCTGCCAGGGAGATAAAAAGAACCAGCTACGTATTGTGCCACAGACATTTAAAAGCAAAAACACAATTGATTGCAGCAATGCTGCTGCAATCTGGACTCTCTTAAGGTTGTTGCCTTTCATGATTGGAGATGTTATACCTGAAGGGAAATTAGTGTGCGATTCTGTTGGATTTAAAAGAGATAGTGGAACTTGCAGTTGCCCAGATACATACAGTAGAAACCATTGGATATCTTCAGTGCAAGATTTCTGATCACAGGCAGAAATACCAAAATGCATTTTCCAATCAGAAACTTTTGCCAAAACAGGCCCTTTGGTTGGACTGTGGACCATGTGATTTGAGGGTAAACAAATCTTTTTCAAGAATGTTTGTTTTTAAGTGTTCCATGACAGTGCTTGGGTCTGGGGTTTAAGCTCTCTCGAGAATATGCGGCCACTGCGCAAGACCCAATGACGTGTTGAATCACGTGAGCCGGCTTAAGCGGGACCAGCAAAGGCTTCAAGGAGGAGAGATGAGGATATACAGCGCTGTTTTAAAGAGAGTGAGATTGTTTGCCGCAGCCAAAGGATTACTTTTCCCTTGTGGATTAATCTTTCTGGACGCATTCAATACCCCTCACGTTCCGTTTTCTCGTGCTCTCGAACTGAACATCTTGTCACGGTGAGATTGAGCCATCTCTCCCAGCCTATATCACACACACAAACAATAAAAACACGGACTTTGGACATTCATACATACACGCACCCACCCACTCACATTGTTTATATTTGTATATATTTTGTATATATTGGTTTCTTTGGTGCACCTTGTTTGTTTGTTGGTTTTTCACTTAATACACTTTGGGTTGTTTTTGAATTGTCACATTTTTATTTGTTCCGCAAAGCTCATACAGCACCGGAAGTAAGTATTACTAATCCCTATTTAGATTCACGACCCCGTAGCATTGTAACTAGGTTTGTTTTACTAGCCAAGTGTTAGTGTTACAGCTTTTGAAAGTTAACACTTTCAAAGAAACACCAGCTGATGATTTCCTATCACTTGCATGCGTCAACTTCTCAGAAACCTGGTTTTGAAGTTTCAGGTGTATCAAGAGTTCCTCTTAAGGTGCTGAAAGATGAGTTATCATTGCCTATCCAGCAGATGTACCCAAACATAACAGATGTAAACATGGCTAAAAGTGCAGCTTGCAAAAGGATCTGCTATAGAAACGGAATGATGGTCATCTGTGAATTTACAGATGGACTGCCTGAATTTGGACAGATAATGAGGCTATGTGTACTTCAGGATATTCATTTCATAGTCAAGAAGTTCTCCGCTTGGTTTAGGGAGCAGTACCGAGCCTTTTGATCTGCAATCATGTTCAACTGGTTAAATGATCCTGATAGCATATGATGATCTGCCTGAGAAGTACCCATTACATGACTACTTCGTTGGGCCGCTTCGAATGGTTACATTTAAAATATATCCTTATTTCAAAAGTAGGTGGTGTTATACAGCTCTTTTTTTTTTACTAATATGATTCTAACTAACTAAACACTAACTTTTTTAAATTCTTTTTTTATTTTTTATTTACTTTTACAGTAACTTGCGGATCTATGTCTGAACGATTTGTTTTAGTGCATGTATGAACAACTTGTCACTGGTGGATCTGAAAGTGTAGAACATTATAGGGAAGGTGGATTGGGAGCAGTAATTTGGTGTTGTTTGATAAGTGTTCACTTTCATGATATTTAGTCTGAAATGTGTATTAAAAAAAAAAAGCAGATGGTATTTGAACATTTAGATACTTCAAATAATACATAATACATTGCAATTTAAAATATTTTATACACTATGTTCATTATTTTTTCTTTGTATTTTCTAGGTTGGAGCATTTGCATGATGGCGGCACCAGTTAAGCTACGGATTGTCTTTGGTGCCAACAATGCTGAAAAGCTGACTATAGAATCGGGCATGCCAGAGTCTGTGGAGGATCTTTCAAAGGAGATCAAATGAAGGTTTGATATGGAGGGCGACACCAGACTCCAGTACATGGACAGGGACTTTGATAATGACTTTATTAACGTTTATCAACTTAATGACATACGGTACAAGACAAGAGTACCGTGAAAGGCATCTTATTGTCAGAGTGGTGAAGACACATCTGCATCCTCCTTTGACACAATAATACTCTCCGACCCTGACTCAGCAACTGCTCGATTGCAGTGTCCTGCAGAATTTCAAATATAGTACCTCAGTTTCCATATGATGTGGAGATGCATCTTCAAAGTGCAAACCCGGCCTTGATGTCAAGTGGAGTTTTCCTAAACCCCAACCACAAACTGAAGTCAGACATCTTGGTAAGTCTGGCTGTCAAAATAATTACGTGTCGGTAACACTTTATAATAACTGCACACTATGAAGCATTAGTTAAGCATGACTTAATACTAAGTTCATCATTTAGAAAGCATCGCTTCCACATTAATTGGTATTAGCAACCATTTTATAAATGCTTTAGTACTGATCACAAAGCATGTCTATAACGTCTTTGATAATTGCATTTACAATGTTTTATTAATAATCTATTCATATTTTTCAAAGAAGTATTAAATTACCTATAAACCAGTTATTGAGAGCTTGTGAGTGGCTCATAAGATCATTTACAATGTGTAAGTAAATAACTAATAAACAATTTAAATGTACACCTAATTGTTTAGACATACGCATACTGTGTTAACAAATGCTTTATAAACACATATCCCTGATATAAATCATGATTTATTCAGGTAGTTAAAAATCATTTAGTGCTTGCTAGTTAACTATTGTTTTGAGCTAATCTAAAGTGGGGACTATTTATGTTTTGTAAAGCATTTACAAAGGAGATTTAAAGGCTCAGTTATAGTCTTCGCTGAAAAAAAGAAACAGCACAGATTGATACAGAACATACAAATATTTATTACAAAGAATGTAACTTCAACTTAATACTTGATATAAAATAGAAAAATTAAACTCTATCCCATATTTTAAAAAAACTGTCAAATTAAAAATAGCAAAAAAATGTTAACATAGTAAAAATGTTTCTTGCAAAGGTAAACATGGTCGTAAAAAAGTGCAACAAAAATTCAACATAAAATCTTTCAGATTGGCAAAATCCAATTCAAATCTACATTTCAAACTCAAGAGTTAAAATATATTTAACAAATTATCAAAAATATATGATGTTTAACTTTGAAAAAAGGTTGCTTGCAACGGTTAACTTGGCTGAGTMAGAATTCAATGCAACTATGAGTCTAAAAGATTGCAAAACTGTGAACTTCCAAAAACTCTAGAATAAAATTAAAATAAAGGTCAGCAATCTGATATAAAAACTATTATTCTATAAAATGTCAATAATGCGAAATAAATAGAATTCTGTTTCACAGAAGTGCCAAAATACAACAAATAGAATCTGTATAAATAAAACAATAATATAGTAAAACTCAAAAAAGTCAAAAACCTGAATACCAACTTTGAAACATTTAAAGAACAGTAGTGCATATAGTGGATGAGTTTTTACTCATTGTACCATGTTAATGTGAACTCAGTTCACTTTTTTTTTTTAAAGGCAGCAGCTTTCCAGAAGCCTTAAAGCTTTTGAYAGTGTCTTCTATAGCTGGATCCTCCCGAATTGCAGCACCAGACTGTGTGGCAAACGCACCAAGTTTAACTTGACTGCTGTGGTTTTTAACCAGTTCCTGATACTTGACTGGTGCGGCGATGTACAGCTCTGCTATTGGAGCAGTGACCACCACTGTGTTCCGGTCCCCCCCCAACGTGCTTGAAAGCAGCTGACATGGTCCCTTCTTTACTAAAGTGCCGAAGAATTTTCTTGTATCGGGCTACAACTTGCTGTGGGTTTTGAGCTGTAATTTAGAAAAAATATTAGCATTTGGTTTTAATATTCTCGCTCATTATTTGACTGAAGCATTGTTTTTTATCTACAGTACGGTATGATACATTCTACAAAGTCTACAAAAGTTCAGAGCAGATTTATTAGTTTTTTTCTTTAAAGTACTTCAGCTAACCAAAGAATATTTCTCTTAGGGGTAGTTGATGTAGTTTGCTGTAACTTCTTCCAGAATTAAGTAATCATGCAGAAAGAACCAGCCAATACAGAAACACTTGTACAGCAGTCATAAGCAGTAGCATACCTGTTTTAGGCATGCCACTGCTTATGACTGCTGTACAAGTGTTTCTGTATTGGCTGGTTAGTGGAAAGGCTGAAAATAGGWTTCTAACCTCTCTGACATGTCTTTGCTTCCATTTTCTTTGACTTCTTCCCATACTTTTYCCYTTYGATSTTCATTTTCATCCTCTTCTTCTTCTTTTTCTTCTTCCTGTCCCCATCTGATGAGGATGTATTAGATGAGGAGTCAGACATAATATCAGAGGAAGATTCAGATGAGCTGTCACTAGAGGAATCTGAAGACRAGGGTATTGCCTGGGTGGAACCTGTGGCCTCTCTTCTAAGAGCTGTTAAAATAAATACAAATACATACATAAGGCTCACAGCTAGCAGCAATATCACACAGGACCACAAAGATWAAGTCACATAATGAGACAACTGTACTATCATTTAAATAAATGTTGTGTGATGGGAGACTTACCTGATGCCAGTTGCTCTTTYAGATAGTCTCTCTCCCTGGTCAGCTCATCAATCTTCTCCTTTTGACACTCTAATCTCATCTTACACATCTCCAACTCATGAGATTTTCTTTTTTCTGCCAGCTGTGCAGTGGGGCCATGGACACACCTAATTGAAAATAATTGTACATCATTCAATAAATTAAGACGGTTCTATTATCTCTAATGTTGTCCAACAAACTTTCCCCTGTACATAAAGAGAATTAAAATCATCATTACACAAGTCACCTGTTAACATGAAGGAGAAGGCATGCAGTGCGGCGCGTTCCCGCCCATCTGCACGCCCCCGACCTTAGGACCTTATGCTAACCATCATCCATAATTCATACCACACAAACATCATACTGTACTCACCGCTAGTGCCACTGACGGCCGTGTCATCCAATGTATCCGTGTTCAAGTTTGCATTCCTGCTCAGGGTTCTCCATGGCATAAATGCACGACTTTTATATTCCTTCCGTCCGCTGGTGACGTTTAAAAGCGCGAAGTAAACTTTGTCCAACATTGATTACGTATGAAAGCGGGAGCGCGATTTCTCCCGCCCACCAACTCACAAACTACCTGGACGTCAGTATAAATTCTAGCCTTCTACAGCAATTATTTGATGAAAAAATGAAATTGCTAAAAAAAATAAAATGCAGAATATGCCACCAGAACATGAAATTGAAGAAAAGGAYAAACAGTGGAGATCAATATGCTTGGTAAGAAATATATAATAAATTAATAATAATAAATGTATATGTAAAATAAATTGCAACACTTGCTGTGTGATAATGTTGTTCGGCACTGAATCAGTATTATATGTTTTTTAAAATAGGATTTGTCAACAAGCAGCACATGAGGGAAGAGCAAAACAAATTTCTGTCASRCACAAATCAATCTTCAGTGCATCAAAGGTCTCCTTTAGCAAGTGGATGCAGTTCATGTACAGGTAGGCAACAAATAACAGTAGAAACATAAATATGAATGTTGTAAATTCACTTTGTTGCTGTACTTTTTTCATAATTTTAATAAAAATGTGTAAAATTTTAAATATGGCATACAGTGTCAATTATTTTACAGAAAGGCCTACATAAAAATAATTTTACATAATCTGTCAATTATTTTACATAAAGGCCTACATAAAAAGTACATGTTATATTTGCCTTTGAAGGTTTACACAGGGTCTACGGTTACGGCAGATAGACATGATGGATGATAACATTGCAGGCAGTTCAGCAACTCTTAGTAAAGTGGCAAAGAAGATAAGGGATGTTTGTGTTACAGCAATTGAAAGGATGAGAAGGCRTACAGGCCAGCAGATTGGTGGAAGAAGGGAGTTTGTTGTGATCGACGAAAGCCTTTTCGGCACAAAAGAAAGGTATGTTATAATAATATCACCTTCAACTAAATGCCAATTATAATTACTAAAATTACTGTTATTATGATGTACGTATCTGTTTATGTCTGTGTTTCATGTGTTTCTTCTTCATCAGTATGGTAGAGGAAGAATGGCTGGTGGGTGGAAAAGAAAGAAGTGGGTCTTTGGGATGTTAGGTGTGRGGCTAAATCAGCAAAGATCTGGAAAACCTATTCTACGTCTTATGGAGAGAAGATCTAGRAGACATCTTGTTCCCTTGATTGCCCATCATGTGAGGCCTGGTTCATCTATTATCAGTGACGAGTGGTGTGCCTACTGTATACTCCCTGCATTAGGGTACAACCATCACACTGTYAACCACAGCAGGTGGTATGTAGATCCCCACACTGGCGCCCATACCCAGCATATTGAGAGGGCATGGAGATCCTACAAGGAGCAGATCTGGAGCCTCAGAGGAAATCGGACAGAGAGTTTGCTTTCTGACCACCTTGCAGTGATTGAGTGGAATGAATGGCTAGCAAAGAAACACCATGATGGTGCATTTGGCAGACTCATTTATGACATTTAAAAAAAATACAAGTAGATACAAGTCGGTTAAGAAAACTGAGATGGTAAAGATTTATGTCTTTTTAAGGGGGAGACATAAACTTGGTTGTGTGGGTGTATGTGTATAAAAAATATATTGAAATATATATTATAAGTAACATATATGTTTATATTTTTAATTATTTGTTGAGTATATTTGTTTTTCAGTTTTTGCCAATTGTACCTTTTGAGTTTGAAATGTAGAAATTAATTGGATTTTTCCAAATTGCACTTGAATTCTTGCACTGGTACGGTCATGTTTATCTTTACAAGAAACCTTTTGACTATGTAAGCATATTTTGGTATTTTTCTTCATTTGGTAGTGTATTTTGTTAATTTTTGTCAATGTTTATATGGGATGGCAGGGTTAAATTGTTCTATTTTATATCAAGTTGAAGTTACATTCTTTGTAAAAAATATTTGTATGTTCTGTATCAATCTGTGCTGTTTCTTTTTTTCAGCGAAGACTATAACTGAGCCTTTAAATCTCCTTTGTAAATGCTTTACAAAACATAAATAGTCCTCACTTTAGATTAGCTCACAACATTAGTTAACTAGCAAGCACTAAATGATTTTTAACTACCTGAATAAATCATGATTTATATCAGAGATATGTGTTTATCAAGCATTTGTTAACACAGAATGCGTATGTCTAAACAATTAGGTGTACATTTAAATTGTTTATTAGTTATTTACTTACACATTGTAAATGATCTTATGAGCCACTCACAACCTCTCAATAACTGGTTTATAHGTAATTTAATACTTCTTTGAAAAATATGAATTGATCATTAATAAAGCATTGTAAATCCAATTATCAAAGATGTTATAGATATGCTTTGTGATCAGTACTAAAGCATTTATAAAGTGGTTGCTAATGCCAATTAATGTGGAAGCGATGCTTTCTAAATGATGAACTAAAGGATTGTCATGCTTAACTAATGCTTCATAGTGTGCAGTTATTATAAAGTGTTACCCAAGTGTCTCCTGTATAAGCAGAATGGATGGTAGAACAAACAGATACTTCTCGGGTGTCCATCCACTTCACAAATACAAGAGGTCCATCTCGAATCCACCTGACGGATCCCCTGGCAGACTTTTTAGACAGTGAATTATCTGCATTCCGAGGGCAGTCCTTCCTGTTGTCTCTGTAAGTCCCACATGCACCAAACTTCATGGTAAGCAAGTCTTTTAGGAGCTTTGGACTTGGTACCCTGTACACATGGTACCCTGAACCTAAAACTTTACAGTCCAAGAGAGATGTCACAGCATCATATGATAGTCCATGGCCTGTGGGAAAGTTGTTCTTTCCGGTGTACACAGAAAAGTCCATAGTGTATCCATTTGAAGAATCAGCAAGAACAAACAACTTGAAGCCCCACCTAGTTGGCTTGGCTTTCATGTACTGCGTCATTCCTGTGTGTGCTTTGCAGGCCACCATTCTCTCATCCACAGCTAAATTTCTTCTGGGATGATAGATAGCTTTGCAAGCATGAYGGATAGTGTCCATAAGAGGTCTAACCCTGAACAGACGATCATCTTCAGACGTGCCCCTCTTCCTGTCATTCTCCTTGTCAGCATCTGGGTGACTCATGTGCACATTCCAAGAAATTGTCCTGTATCTGTCCCTTGGCATGACTGTAGCTGGAAAAGGTACTGTCAAAATACTGCTCTGTCTCCAGTAGTCTGTGATAGAGGACAACTTCACCATGGCCATGTAAAATAGGAATCCAATGTAGTAGTACATCTCAGTGATGCTGACGTCTGTCCATTTATATTTGCATCCCTTCGTAGTTGCCTTGGCAGCCTGAGCATTGGTGTTGTGGCAAAGAGTTGACACAGCTTTCTCTGAAAAAAAAAACAGTTTGAAGAGACTCATGGGAGAATAGGAGTTAGCAGACGGCAGGTGAGGTCCAGGTTCCCGTGCGGACAGGAATCACAGAGTCTGTGGAACCGCGTCGTCATCAGTCTGTTTTCTCCATGATTTTGTCGGCATCTTGCCTGCTTGTTTGCCTCTGCTTTTTTTGGGGACACGTGGCTGATCATTTTCACTGTCACAACTATTTTGAAAAAAGAAAAAAAACCATGAGCATACTGGTAACACAATAAAAGAAACTAATGTACAGCATCATATACACACACGCGCACACACACACATACATACATACATGTGCACTTACTCAGTATGATTCTCGATTGCCTTCAAAACTGAACGTCGCTTAAGTGCCCCGGTGCGAGGTGCTGGTGAAGGCAAGGGTGATGCAGACACATTCTTAAAAAAATTATTTTTTTAATTGTTAGTCTGTATTGTTCCAAGTAAACGAACAAAATTATACAGAGAGGCCTCAAAAATGCATACTGATATCTCTGGAGGAAACAGAACACTACTCTGCTGACATAATTCAATCAAGTTTTAAAAAGAGCATAGATAACTGTCAGTGTGTATACACCTTTGTGCCCCTCTGTATGTGTTGATGGGCAATAGGCTGGACAAATATTTGTTGCTCGGCCACAGACCATGTAGTGCATCTCAAACATTTACACCCGAGACATTAGCATGATGCCATGCACCAGGCATGTTTTACATACACATTTAACACATTCTAAACATTTACACCTGAGCAGATTTTGTAAATATCTGCTAAACTAAAGCTATTGTGAAGATTTACACCAAAGAAAATATTCATAAACATCTCTTAGCTGCATAAGGCATTATTTTAGCCAGCTGTAGCTAACATGCTTGAGCTAAATAAAATTACCGATAGCAGTGTCATAAGCTAACCAAAACTGAGCCAAATATATATTAGCAACCATAAGCTAAAGCTATCCAAAGCTCTGTACACTTTACAAACATCTGTAAACTCCACAATCAAATTACATCAAATGACGATGTGAAAGAATTATAGAATACAGTAAAATGTGGTCTTTTTTGTGTGGGTTGAATAGCAGAATAGTACAGAGCACAGGCTCAGATGATGGGTTTAGGAGGTTTAGAGTTTTTTAATACACCAGTAATTTTGTTTGTGGACATTATTTAAAGGTGGGAGCAGAATTTGAGGATTACCACTGTTCCCCTCATCTTAAAGTTTTTGCACAACTTGACCACCTCACCAGAGTCATGAAGCAGAAAGATGGATCAAAAGGAAATTAAATTTACCTCATTTTTTCCCCTGTCTGAACAGGTATTTTACTTTTTTGAAATCGAATTTACAAGAAACAGTAAAACAGAAAAATGCTTATTGCATAGTACTGCCAGCACACTGATCATTCAAAAAGTTCTCTTTTTTACTGTCTACACTAATTGACTAATTTCATAATCAGTAATTATACCTTTTATAAGTCAATGGTTCTTCTATATGCCTAATTTCATAGTTAAATATTCACCAATTTAATAGGATTGTAGTAAGAGTACAGTTTTTTGTTTGTTTGTTTCTATTTAGAATGCAACTGTTGAAACGAAGAGGGAGTGCCTCATCAAGGCACTTTGTGTTCACCTGATCCGGACTTCTTTTCAAAGAATATCTGGTAGGTAATGCTAATAATTACTGCAGAAGTAACGGTATCGTTGGGCTCTTCAGAATATCACAATATCCATTTAGCCTTCAAAAATTATAAGATAAAGCTGCTATTAGATGGCATCAGATCACAGGTGTACTTAGTGTCTTAAAATTTGTGAGCAATCAGTGTGGACCAAAAGTTAGTGATCAAATACTAAAAAAAATGCAATGCAAACAGGCTCTTTTGAAATTCTGTATTAGTCTAGTGATTTTCATTTTTGCTTTTTTTGTGTGTAACAATAGGATACAGATGGCCATGCTGCAGAGAGGGATCTTGAACATGTTGTATTTGGCATCTACAGCATCAGTGTTGAGGGAGGAGATGCCACGACCCCTTCAGTGGTTGAATATGCTTCACGACTTGTGCGCTCTTTATGGGTGTAATATATGCAATGAACCTTAGGAACTGAAAAGTTCTTTTAGGTACTGCAGATCTTCCTCCCGCTGGATGCTACCAGACTTTCACCAAAGGTACAGATGCTTAAAACAAACTTTGAGTAAACCAACATCGAGCCCTTGAGTTTGTTGAGTTCCACATGAAGACCTTTTTTGCACTTATTGAAAATGTTTGGATTTTTTGTTTTGGGTGCAATATATAGCCTTTCTAGAAACTTTGCAGACAAAAAGCTGTATTTGATAGCAAAAAAAAATAGGGCTAAATTGTTAATTTTATGGTAATATGGTAAATTAACTAATTTTTAGTTGGTATTATTGACCTTAAGGAGATATTAACCTTAAGGTCATTTTCCTTTAAAATTTTTATTTTTTATTTTATTTTATTTTAAGATTCATACAGTGAGAAACTTTTTTCCCCAGTTTTTGTGACATTATTTTTTAAATGTTTTTTTTTTTTAATGCAAAACATGTCCATAAAGAAAAGTTGAAGATAACCAACTTTAATGTTGTTGTTTTGTTAAACACAATTTTTCCTCCTCTTTCAATGTGTCAAAGTTAATTGACGGTTGAAAATGTTGGGGGAAAAAAAACGTTGTTGCATGTTGTGTACAGTATGTCTCTTGTATTGTTGGACCATAATATTCTCAATTTCTCGATTTCTGTGCTGCATTTCAAACAGTGTCAACTGTTATTAAAATGCTTGTGACAGTAATGTTGTGAATAAAGGCCCTTACAAATGGGGAGTTTACTAAAGTCATTTGTGTAGAACTTGTTGACAAATTAAAGTAAATTTAACCTAACTAATAAAAAATAAATTTAGTGAAATGATTGTTTTTATTAATTAAGCCTAAATTAAATGTTTATAATTTAATTTTAATAATTATTTTTCTTTGAATAAACAAATATGTAATATGCAACGTCTAAATAATTTAGTTTTGTCCATAAAACATGACTGGCTCTTGTTAGTTACTCAAATTTCTGTTGTTAAGCAAAAGTTATTGACAATATTTGGCTTGAATTAAAAAGATTATTTCTCCCTAAAACAACTCCATCATATTTGATGAACTTAAAATAAATGCTTTCAAGTTGAAACTTTGACAAGATTAGTCCAAGTATTAAAGAAATGCGTATGTCTTGAGTTGTCGTTAAAAGATTCTCAAAGATTCAGCTGTACGGACATGTAAAGGAAGTTCATTCCACCACCTAGGTGCCAGAACAGAAAAGAGTCTGGATGAATGTCTTCCTCAATCATTGAGAGATGTTGCCCTGAGACAAGGAAAGCAGTGCTGGATGATCGGAGGGAGCATGGTGTAGTGCGTGCTGTGATTTGAGAGGTACAGTAAGTGGGTTCTGGGCCATTTTTAGCCTTGTATGCTAGCATCTGGGTTTTGAATGTGATGCAGGCAGCTACAGGGAGCCAGTGCAGGGAGCATTGAAGTGGATTGGTGTTGGAGAACTTGTGAAGGTTGAAAAGACATGCAGCTGCCTTCTGAATCAGCTGCAGAAGGCAAATGTTGGACAGAGGCAGACCTGCCAGGAGCGAGTTGCAGTAGTCCAGTTTTGAAGTAATAAGGGACTGAGCAAGCACCTGAGTAGCCTTTGTGGAATTGTGGAATTTCCCTCTATAATTCAAGGAGTCACATATTGGTTACACATATTGGTCATATAACCTCAATTTTTTATTATTTTTTATTTTTTTATTTTCATGGGTAAAGGGGTGATTGACTAACACAGTGCTTAAATAGACCCTTTCAGGAAGGGTTCCCTTTGTGAAGTTCTACACAAAGTCCTTGAGCACTCACTCAAAAACCTGACCTTGACCCCTGTCTGCTTTCTAATTACAGATTACATATCAAACCTTCCCTTTATCTCCAAGATTTTGGAAAAGGTAGTATCACAGCAGCTACAGATGTGTGAAGACCAGTTTTCTAGTTTTGCCGTCACACCTCACGGTGACGGTATGCAGTTGCTGGCTTTGACCACTGAGTAGCGCTATATAACTATAGACCGACACGTCAGACCTTATTTCATTCTCTCAAGGATTAATGAGCCGCAGATACTTTAGAGCTGCACGTAGTAGCGGATAAAATCAAGTGTAACATTGTACTTAAACAAATTCATAATAACAATACTAAAATTAAAGTACAAATGTAGTATTTAATTTTATTAGTATCGAATTTAAGCAAAGTAAATGTTAACACAGTGAGCCTTTAGATTTTATCATGTGTAATTAGAAAGCCTACGCGTGTACACTGTAAACCCTAATGCTCAAAGTAATTAAACATATTGAGTACTGTTTACCTAAATAATTGTTTGAGTACGTAAGTAACAATAACTTAAGTAAAAATTCCACCAGTGTAATCTCTATAGAGCTCTTGTGGCACAGTGGTTGTGTCTTGCCATCCATGCGGAAGACCCCCAGTTCGATTCCCGCGCAAGGATGTGTGTATATATATATATATATATATATA
>QMIH01002121.1:23195-43829 GCA_003987875.1 Clarias batrachus
AACCAGAAGATACGAGCACATCACCCCTGTCTTATCTACACTGCATTGGCTCCCTGTGAAATTTCGCATCGATTTTAAGATACTACTTTTGACATTTAAAGCACTAAATGGTCTCGCGCCACAGTATTTGAGTGAACTGCTAGTGTCTTACGATCCGCCACGCCTACTTCGATCAAAGAATGCAGGCTGCCTGTCAGTACCACGTATTATTAAAACTACAGCAGGGGGCAGAGCTTTTTCTTACAAAGCCCAAAAGTTATGGAATAGTCTTCCTATTAATGTTCGGGACTCAGACACAGTCTCAGTGTTAAGTCTAGGCTAAAAACCTATTAATTTAGCCAAGCATTTTTGTAAATAGATTAGTCTTAGGTAAAGGCGCAGATCTGGGGCACTCATGGACGTAGAGTATTCTGGTGAACTGGTATGTTTAGATGCTGTCTTCCCCACTTTCATTGGTCACTCAGATTTGATGACGGTGAGGTGATTGGTTGCTTTACATCACAGGATTCGTGTGGTGGCTGGGGATGGTTTCCACGAAGACTGTCCTATCCTCGACTGATGCTGACAGCTGTTCTCTGGGGACCTGTGACTTCAGTTGTTCGATAGCTCAGGACTGGAATTTCCTACAGTCTACCTGAGCCTCCAGGAATAAACTGGACTCCTTTTAATTTAAATTAAAATTTTAACACATCTCCTGTTACACTGAACTTCCAGTACACAGTATTATGCTGATCAATCCCTTCTATCCATTATCACCCAGATGAGGATGGGTTCCCTGTTGAGTCTGGTTCCTCTCAAGGTTTCTTCCTATTACCATCTCAGGGAGTTTTTCCTTGCCACCGTCGTCCTCGGCTTGCTCATCAGGGACAATCTTATTATTTTGATTCATAGACATTGCATAAAAACTTACTTCTTTTTATTGTGTAAAGCTGCTTTGCGACAATGTCAATTGTTAAAAGCGCTATATAAATAAATTGACTTGATTTGACTCAAAATAAAAGGGTTACTTGAAAAGCTTTAAGCTGTAGAAAAGTGCTAGTTGGAACCCACATGAGGGTCAATGGCTCCTGCAGTGGTTTATATGTTGAAGGTTCTTCCAGGAACTTAATTCTACTAACTCACTCACCTACTCACTCACTTATCATCTATACTGCTTTATCCTGTATACAAGCTCGACGGGGTTATACTCTACTGTGAGCTAATGTAAGCACCGTACTTTACATACTTAAGTAAATTAGAAGGTGATTTTTTTTTTACTTTTCCACTAGTGTACAGGTACAGTAAATAGAGAACTTCTACTTTTACTTGAGTAATATTTTCCCTTGGGGATCTCTACATTCACACAAGTATAGGATTTGTGGGTCTTCCCTTATTATTCCTAAAACTGATGAGATTAAAAAGAGGGAAAATGTGCAACAATAAAGTAAATATTAAATGCGTAAATATAAAATATGACACTGTATAGTTCTTTCTGCTTTAAAAAGTGACTGACTATACAGTATGTGAGAGTGTGTGCAACACTGCAATGATAAAGGGAGCAAAGAATAAAACCCTATTTATTAGTAGGTAACATAGCCACTGAGAAAGCACGAGAAGATTCAGATTAAATTATTTGTCAATTATTATGTACCCTACAGCACAGTGAAAAAAATATATATATTTTTGCATTTCCCAGTGAGGAAGCTGGTTTGGAGTGCAGGGTCAACCAGGTTACAGCACCCCTGGAGTAGATAGGGTTAAGGGCTTATCAGTAGAAACCTGGCAGTGCTGGGGCTTGAACCCCTGACCTTCTGTTCAGAAAGCCAATAATTTACAGAGAAGACAAACCTGGTATGTTTGGTACTTTACCACACGACAAGCATAATAGCATGTACAACCTAGATCTTGATAGCATACATACCTCGAATCTATAAATTGTGTGAAAGGATGTACAGTGCTTTTTCGTGTTTTGTTTGGAAAGGCATGGTTGTGCACTTTGTGTACACACAGTGGTAGAACACAAACAAAGTATTAACATGTACACATAACCTAAATTAGTATGGCATGCACGCTGATGAAGTTTATGCACATGTACAATAGATTGTGCATGAGAGGGTGTGGAATGTTTTTTAGTGTTTATTAGAAACGTATTCACATATATTCACAAATTTCACATGTGTGTTGTAGGGGAAACAGTGTCACAGGAACATGGTGGTGGTTTTCTTATCAATGTGGAAAACCTCGGATTGTATCCAAAATTATTACATAATTATAATAATTATTGATTTTTAATTTTTTTTTATTGGCACTTTATTGTAGATATTTAAATGGGGTCATCAATGCTCTCTCTGGCCTTAAGGAGTTAATGGTAAGTGGAGCCACTTGAAGATTAGATAATACACTGGTTTGACAGTATGATAAGGAAATGTGGTACTTCAGTAACAAAACTATTTAAAAAAGCACAAGTCTAGGATAAAATATTCCCTATTGTATCATTTACTAAATATCACTCCATTAATTAACTAATGCTGCATGAGCAAGTCTGTGGTTATAGTGAATTTTAGCACGGCTGTGATTTGACCATACAGTAAGTAATCACATTCCGATATTCAGTATAACCTCATGATTACTTTTATAAATGTGTGTGTGTGTGTGTGTGTGTGTGTGTGTGTGTGTGTGTGTGTGTGTGTGTGTGTGTGTGAGAGAGACAGAGTTTGTTTGCCACAGTCACTGGATTACTTTTCCCAAGTTGATTAATCTGTTGTGGACTCAGTCCCGGACTACCCTTAGCCAAAACACTGTCATTGGATGCTTTAAACCATACCGGGTTCATTTTCTGTGTGCAGGTGAGCTTTATCAACTCTTAATCATTATCCTGCTATATAAAATGACCCTTTTATGTGGCTGCGCTACATAGACACCCCCCCCAAACCCCGGCGTCTTAGGAGAGCGCTCGTAAAAGCGCATCAATTTAACCACATTTATAATATAATGTTTTTGTGGATTGCCCCAAGACACGGTATAATTTATTGGCCCTTTCCTGTTTATTACTTCTGCTGGTCCCTCCCACTTGGGCGCTAGCTTAGCAGAGAATCTTTTTGCTGCAGAGGAGAGTGGGTGAGTCTTTATCCAAACCAGGTCTCCCGGCTGAAAGTGCGCATCTTTCCTTCGGGCATTGTAATATCTGGCTTGTTTGGCTTTATGTTCTTTCACTCGTTTTCACCTCCTCTGTGATGGTCCTGTGTCTGTCCAGCAATGTGTATGTTGTGTGATCAGGCGTTGGTGGGTGGTTAATGAGCCTCTTGAGTGGTCCTTTTAATTGTCGTCCCAGTGTGAGTCTGCTGGTGTTTTCCCTGTTGTCCCCTGTTGGGCTGTGTTGATGGTGAAACGGAGCTCAGGTAACCATTGGTCCCAGTTTTGGTGATGGTCCCCAACGTACGATGCTATCATGGTTTTCAGCGTCCTGTTAACTCGTTCCGTCAGGTTAGTTTGTGGGTAGTCAGCTTCTGAACGCTCCCCCAGGTTTGGCATAGTTGGGCTAACAGCTGAGACGTGAACTGGGGTCCTCGATAGGACACTTAGTATTTGGGAACGCCCCACATACTGAAGATTTCCTCCCTTAGGATTTTCACCAGTTTCGGGGTCTTTACTTCTTTTAGGGGAAACATCTCCACCCATTTAGTAAAATAATCCACCACCACCAGCAGGTAAGCGTTCCACCTTTTACTCAGGGGAAAAGGCCCCATGACGTCCAGGCCCACTGTATGTCCAGGCTTAGGGACCTCTGTACTCTGTAACCGCCCGCTAGGTTTGGTGTTTTCTGCTTTTGTATTTTTTACAAATATTGCAGGTCTTTATATACTGCCACACGTCCTTTCGCACTGTCGGTCACAATGCCACACCTAACAACCTCAGCAGGGTTTTCAGTTACCCCAGGTGACCACCTAGGGGATTATCGTGGAAGTAGTGGAGAAAGTTGGGGATTAGTGACTGGGGCACTACCAGCTGAAATTTTTCTCCATGTCGTACTGGTACCCGGCGATATAACGCCCCTTGGTGGTGTTCGAAGGAGATCCTCTGATCTTGTGCGCTTCTTGGTTGGTCTTTAGTGAGCAGCTTGAGGATCCTGGGGTCCTTCTGTTGTGCTTGGGTTATCTCACATAGACCGCTGGGTAGGTCGGAGGAACATTTAGTGGTTGTGATGACTAGACATGGGGCGGCGCCCACTGCTAGCGGCAGGGGCACTCGGGATTGGGGATTCGGACCCAGGTTTAGACAGCCCTTTCTGGGATGCACAGTGAAGATGAACTGCTCTAGTCTTAGGGTCCACCGGGTGAGACGAGTGCTGGTTTTAGGGCAGTTGAAGGCCCAAGACAAGGCGGCATGGTCAGAGAAGACCTCAAAAGCCCTGCCTTCTAGGTAGTGCCTCCATTTTTCTACTGCCCAAACTACTGCTAGACACTCCGTTTCTGAAGTGGAGTAATTCAGTTCCGCTCCTATCAGCATTCGAGAGGCCTAGGCTACTGCTCGTTCTCCTTCGGCTGAGTTTTGGGTGAGGATGGCTCCTAATCCCACTTTCCTGGCGTTCGTGTGCAGTTGGAACAGTAGGTTTAGATTCAGTTGTACTAGTACAGGTAGATTCTTGAAGGGCTTGTTTTAGAGTGTCCATGCTGTTCTGGCACGTTTCTGTCCACACCCATTTCACTCCTTTCTTTTTCAAATTGTTTAGGGGAGCAGTTATATCAGCGGAATGAATTTATGGTACAATCCAACAAGACCCAGGAACCGTTGTAAGGCTTTGATGTCTTGCGGTGGAGGATATTCTGCCACTGCCTTGATCTTCTCCGGATCCAGCTGTACGCCTTTCTTCAGATATGATGTTATGATGCGGATATGATGCCGCTCCATTGATTGGGAGTAGATAATGATGTCATCAGTGTAGACAAAACAAACTTTCCCTCGTAGGTCTGCCAAAACCTTCTCCATTAGTCTTTGGAAAGTGGCACCTTTGGTGGTGATGAAGGCGGTCTTTTCTTGGCTCTTTTTCTCCATTTCCACCTGCCAGTAACCGGATTGCAGATCCAATGTGCTGAACCAGGAGGCGCCTTACAGGGATTCAATGATGTCGTCAGAGGCATTGGATCCGCATCAGGTTTGGTTTTACTGTTCAGTTTTCTAAAGTCCACGCAAAAACGGTAAGTTCCATCCAGTTTAGGTACAAGTACAACGGGAGATGACCAGGATGAACAAGAGGGTTCAATGATTTGGTCCTTCAGCATCTGGCCGACCTGCTCTTCTATAATTTCTTTCTTTAAAGGAGACACTCTATAGGCTCGTGATCTGAATGGAGTGTCGTCAGATAAAGTGATTGTGTCTTACTACTGCTGTCTTCCCCAGGACGTTGAAGGTGGTGCAAGGCCAAGCGGCCATTAGTTTCAGCAGCTCTTCTTCGTTATCGGTGTCCCATGTCATCCTGCTTTCAGTCGCCACAGCTGAGTACAGCAGAAGATCTGGAGTTAGCGGTAAGGCGTAATACAGGTTGGTTGTAGCAGGGAAGTGATTGCGGCCTCTGACAGGTGTCGTAGATGGACAAGGGTTTTCTTGGGGAGCTATGAAAGGATGGTGGGTGAAACATTTGTCTGTTTGCATCCCGTATCTTCCCCGAGCGACCTCCAAGACAGCTCCCGTGGTTCTTAAGAAGTCCAGCCCAGCAATCAGAGGGAAAGCTAGGTGAGCGTCGCTCGTAACGTACGGTTTTAGCATACATTCAGCACCATGCCAGTTGTAATGAAGCGTTCTTTGTGTATGAGCTTGATGTATTTTCCCGTCAGCCATGACAAACTTCTGGGGAGAAGGAACGGCACCCTTGGCTTCCTGTTCGCCGAGCTGCTTCCACAGATGCTCCCTCATAATCGTGTATGAGCTCCCTGTGTCCAACACAGCATTTATTTCCTTTCCCTGTACTGTAACTGGAACCAGGAGAAGAGACGGAGCTGTAAGGGGTTGTGCAATGGATAGTCCTGCTACGTGTTTTAATGGAGCTTGAACTGCCGTCTTCTTAATGCTCTTCTCCTTACCGTGCTGAGACATCACCTTAATCTTTGGCCAGTAATCTTTGGTGCCCTTGCAGTCTTTTTCCACCATGGAACCTATCTTCACCAGCTGTTCAACCGTGTTCACTGTGCCTCTGAGACATCCGGCCAGTCTAGGGTTGATGTTATTTAATATACGACCGACTAGTTCTTCCTCAGAGATGTCAGGTTTCCACTTTAGACAGAGGGCCCGGTGGTCATAAGCGAAGTCCCTCAGGCGTTGTCCCGGCTGCTGTACCAGCGATCTTAACTTGTCTTCTACTTCTGTCAAGTAGTCATCGGGTAAGAAAGCAGCCATGAATGCCTGTTTAAAGGACTCCCAGTCTGTCACCTTGCCTTTCCCTGCCTTCCACCAGCTCAGAGCAGGTCCTCGTAGAACTGTGCTGAGGGTTCCTACCAGCTCTGCGCTGGGCAGTGGTCTGATCTCCAAGTAATTCTCGCATTGCTCGATGAAGTTGAGCACATCCGCTGTCTCAGAAGCATCTCCAAAGGCTGGAAACTCCAAGCGGATGGGCGGTCGTGCATAAAAGGAAGAAGTCGTAACAGAGGAGGTAAGTTGAGCTGATAGGTGTGCTGTAACACAAAGAGGAATATCGTATGTTACATGACCACTTTTATGTTGTACCTTCTCTGTAGATGCAGTGAATGGAATCCTGGGGGAATGTAGAGCAGGAGATTGGGGTGATGCAGGGGTGTAAGCTTGTAACCGCTGGATGGTGGGCATACTTGTGAGACGCAGCTTCTTCATCTGATTTTCCCAGAAAATGTCACCCCGCAAAAAATAGTCAGTTACAGCTCTTTCCAGTTTTTCTAGAGCCTCCTGGTAGTAGCGCTCCAGCTTTGCTAAGCTAGCGTCCACTGCCTGCCGAAAACTGGTTTCTACATTGATTAAGTTTAGTTTGCAGTGTGTGTTCAACATCAGACACATGAGCAGCAATAACATCATTATCATCATCATGTCTATCCGATATGTACAACAAACTAATCAATGAAGTTATTTCGGCTATAGGGTTACGGCATGTCACAAATGCATCATCTACCTCCTCCAGTACATTACTAGTACAGTGGAACCTTGGATGGCGAGTAACATGGTTTATGAGTGTTCCGCAAACCGAGCAAATATTTTTAATAATTTTTTATTCGGAAATCGAGCAAGTATTAGTTTACAAGCGCTGAGTATCATGTATCACACATGCGACTCTTATTATGACACTGAGCATCACTCTCTCACCTTACCCCCCTCCCCCCACGGCTTCGCAAACACACAGAAACTCTGCTCGTCTCTTATGAGTGTGCGTGCGCAATTTGACACCGACACACACGCACAGACGCTCTCTCGCCTTTTTACCCCCTCCCCGGCTTCACAAACACACAGAAACTCTGCTCTGTCGCGATTCTTTTCAAAGGTAAGGTGCTGGTTCATTTGTTTTGTTTTGTTTTTTACTTTATAGCAGTGATTCCCTTAGTATGCGCTCACGCCAGGTCAGAGAGATTTATTTTTTCCCTGTCAAAACGGTGTTTCCGTGTTTGTGTGTGTTCGTTTGTTGTGAAACACAAGTGATTCTGTTAGTATGCGCTCATGCCAGTCTCACTTTTTTCCGCTAAACTGGTGTTTCCGCTGTCTTTATGCATTTGTTGTGAAACGTAAAAAGTGAGTCTGTTAATATACGCTCATGCCGGTCTCAGAGAGATTTCTTTTTTTCCTGTTAAAATGGTGTTTCCGTTGTGTGTGTTCTCCCCTGCTCGCTCAACATGTTTTCCGCACATGCGCGACTTCTCGATCCTGTGCGCGCTCGAATCTGCCTTAACGCGCAAGCAACATTTATTTTCTGTGCGCGCTCGACTCTGCTTGTACGCTCGCTCAACTTTGTTCAGGGTTACAAAACTGCCACAAAACCAACCAATCACAGACTTCCACACACTATTTCTGATTGGCTGTTTCTTCTCTATCAACTGGCAATATCTGCAATTATTGTTAAAATTCTGTATTTTGCATACTCAAATGCTGTTATATATTTTATTTATTTATTTTTTTAATTTTATTTATATTTTGGATATTTAGAGGACTTTTACTGTTCAAAACCAAACTTTGTCTTTAATTTAAGATTTAAAATGTAAATATTAAAGATCATTAAACTCTATATGTGTCTTTTGCATTTTTGAAAGTTTAATTTTAAACATAACTAATACCCTGATTTATGGTTTTATATAGTTATGAGCAAAACATCAAATTAAAGAAGCGTTTAGGTTTTTTATCCGATTAATCGAAAAAATAATCACCCAACTAATCGATTATCAAAATATTCGTTAGTTACAGCCCAAATCCTGTCAATGAAGTTCTAATGATGATTAGTGTTATAACGTTGGGTTTGTTAGCCGTCTTGCTATGATACTTGTTATGCTTACTCTGTTAAAAAACAATATAAGCCCAATAGAAACCATCACAAAAATTCAAATGATTTATATTAAATACCATTATGAACCATTAACTTTTTCCACTAAAATCTTATTACAAAATTCCTTATATGTCTTATTGTTTTTGGGGACTTTTCCAATAGAATTTAACATCCCACCCACCAATAGAATCCATCACATACCAATACACACCATTATACTTTCCATTACAACCAATTAAATTCCCATTATAACCCTTAAATCCATTACATGGTGTTTTGGGCAGGGTTGTATAGTTTATTTACTACTATTATTATTTATTATCATTTTTTAAATATAGTGTCTAATGGGTCATGACAGACATTTATCATGTAAAGGCATGTTTGTTTAAATTTCCAATTTATAAGAGTTACACTGCAGGCTACAGTGTTCTGATGTCAATTTCAATTGCTACTTTTGGACTGCTCTCAGGATTACACTTACTCTGCCAGTGACTGTGGCTCAAGCAGAGAGGAGCTTTTCAAAACTGAAGTTGATCTGAGATCAACCATGTCTCAAGAATGGCTCACTGGCCTTGCTATCATCAGTATCGATCACTCAGTAGGGGAGCACATCTTGTACAATGACATTATTGATGATTTTGCAACAAGGAAGGCCAGAAATGTCAGATTTCAGTTTCTGTTTTTTTTTTTTTTTTCTATTTCAAGTTCAGTGTTATAATTATATTTTTCTGGAGTGTGGTGTTTTTTTTAGATTATTTATTTACACAATATTTAACTATATTTTATCAGTATTTTATTCTTAATAAAAGTAATATGTAAAAGAAATATATATATATATTTATGTTCCACATTTTTTGTGATATTGTAAGTTCTGAGTGATTTGTGCAATAAAACAAAATTGTTTCTGCAATATTATAAGTGATTTGTGCAATAAAAAACATTGTTTCTGCAAAGTTTTGATTTCTTGTAATATTTTTAATTGTGTAGAACCGCCACTGTCGGGGAATCTGGGAGTCTTAATGATATAAACACAGGCACTGAAATTCTTTAGTGAGACTATTCTGGTGTTTAATAATGTCTAAGCTAAAGTTCTTCTGGCATCTGCTTCTGGAATATTCTATGTTGTAATATTGTAAAACTGTAATAAATCTTGTATTAGAAAAAGATCAGCTGAATTAAAGACACATGTATAACTACATGTATAACACTCTATTGATATAAGGTAGTTAATTGTGTAATGTTTGTTTGTTTATTTATTATTTATTTAACATATTTGTATTGTTTTTATGTGGAAAGGTACAGAATAATCATAATAACTCCTGTCACCAGTAGAGGGCAGACTGAAGTTTGTTTCTTTCTCATTATAGAAGGCAGATTGGATCTTCATTTCTGCAGGTCACTGGATGAATAACAGCAGAACAGATCCATCTGCACAGCTCATCCTCTCTCTCTTATTGCTGCTCCACACTGCAGCTCTCTATCAGGATCCATCACCTGCTCCAACACACGCACGCACACACACACACACACACACACACACACACACACACACTGCAAGTTAATTACACACGTCATGTTCAGTTCTGAACCAGGAAACATCTGCAGTTTAAACATGTGTGTCTAATACATTCAGTTATGATCAGGTAACACTGTAGCTCCGCCATATCAGGTCCATCCCTGCTGGTTTGAGTTGTTCATTTCCACTAGAACCTCAGACTGACCTGCAGCAGTGATACACACAGACACTGGTGCTCTGGATGATGAGGAAGGACCATTCTGGCCCAAACACTCTATTACCTTACAAACAGTGCGCTAATATAAACTACCATTGCACTTACTGTACACACCAGAAAGATTAATAAACACACACAGCAACTGCAATAACACACATGATTTACAAGTTTTCTCTCTAAAAAAGTGCAGTAAATTATAAATTATATCCATTTCTGTTGAAGTTCAATATTTTTATAAAAAATTGTGTGTTTTATGGAACTTTTATACACTCATGGTGTCCCCTGTCACAATGACAGGTCATTGGAAATAAATGAGTAATGCACTATTCGGATGGGACTAGTTTTATTGGGGGACGTTAGAGAAATTTCTGTTTCAGAGAGGTACTTTGTGATTTTAATCCTGTCCGAATCTGCCATGTCTGTCTTTTTCTCACGCGCGTAAAAATTCCAGAGCAAATGACCTACTGTTTTTCAGCAAACTCGGCGGTCCTCTGAGAAATCTAATCCCGTCCGAATGCGAATGTTTGTGTTTGTCGAAAATGTTTTTTTCCGAAACGCGTTTTCTTGTGTGTTTTGGTCAGCGTGAACTACCGTACAGTCTATAGCGCGCTGGTATTCGAGTTTCTGCTTTCTATGCTCCAGTAGAAATCCTCATCCTCAACACGTGGTCTTGCGCAACGCCCACATGAAAAACACAGACACGCCCACCTCCGTAATAAACACGGAAATATTAGTCCCGTCCGAATCCATACATGAACTGACAGACGTCGGCAGAAAAAAATTCAAACTCAAACGTCCCCCAGTAAAACTAGTCCCGTCCGAATAGTGCTTTAAGACTATAATTAGTGTAGAAAACAGAATTCAAGCACATTTCTACACTCCTCTCCCACAACTAAACCTGCAAGTGTCTTTAAGCAAACACACAAACGTGCATGCATGCATGCACACACTAATACACAGACACACACTTATTATGTCCCTTTTTGTCTTCCATAGCAACCCACATGGGAACCTATCAACAACATAATTTTTAACCCACCTGTTGAAAAACAAAATTGCAATATTTTTTTTTAATCATAGAACTTTCGTGCAGCTCTGGTGTTCAAAACTTTTTTGATTCCTTACTCACAGTCAAGACTTTGTCAGCACGATATACTGCACATGAATCTCTGGAATTATATTTGACACTGACCGTGATGAGGAGGAGAGACACCAGGGTGACAGTGAGGAGGGTTTAAAGAAGGAAGTGTCAGAGGTTTAGGATGACACTGGATATAACGTGAGGAAGAAGACCCAGCTGAAGTTGTAGTCTCCTTTGGTCAGAAAATGGAACCAAACCCTAACACTAACCCGATATGCCATATCCCGAGTGGATGACATCAAGTCCTGATTTCAACTTTTCCTCACAGACTCAGCTTTTTTTTTAGCTTTTCATCATGAACATGACAAATCAGGGGAGAGAAGGGTCTATGGAAACACTTGGAAAGAGGTAGACCGGATGAATATTGTGTCTATGCCTCTTGTGTATATAAGTCAATGGGGGTGTGTTGATTTTGTGTGTCTACAGATCCCGCAACAGATCTGTATCTGGCTCATGACCAGCACACAAGAGCAGCTCGTAGTCAACGAGATGAGCTTGGAAGTTTGGTAGAAGTGGGTGGAGCCAATAATTTACAAAACAGGTTCTGACATCACTGTTGATGAACATCTTGGTTTTAGGGGACGGTGATCATTTAAGCAGTATGTACTGTATGCTTGTGATGTGAAGACATGTTATGCCTGGAACACAAGTGTACACAGGCAAACCGGCTGATGGTGAGAAAAACAGGGGAAGTGGGAGGGTCCTAGAAATGACAACAGTGCTACTTTAAAATTGTAAATATGTTCATACAGTGTATGGGTCAAACATTATATTTGTAATATAATAAAGTTTTCCCTGTGTACATTTGGGCTTTTGTTTTTGATAAATAAATCATACCAGTCAGATCTGACTGGGAACACAAAAGTAGTTATTTTGGGCACCAATTTAAAAAATGTAACTTAAAAATGTTACGTGGTGTGGTATGGAGAGCTGCACCACGTGATGCTTTTTAATGATAAGAGCCCTGACGCAGGACTTAGAGGGGGTTAACGAAAAGGAGTGTGTGAGAGTGCTTGTGATATGCGCGGGACGACCTTCCTGTTTGGAGAAAGAGTGGGATTATTCATTAGAAAATTAATTAGAAAACTGAAAACACAAAACAAACAGAGCTCCGCCGTCTACATGAGAACGGACAGGCCTCTGGAAAATAAAATAAAAATGTATCTTCTCGGGGCTTATGCCCTTACCGAGGATTTATAGGCGATAGAGGGGTTTGTGTCTTTGTGAACTTTAACCTGAGGGCGCACGCTAAATTGCTGCATGCCGCTCTCTCTTTCTCTGTCTTGCTCACTCTCGCTGGCGTCTTAAACAGACAGAGGCTGGGCTTTGCATCTGTCTCTGAACACACTTTCACTTTCTGTCTTTTTTTTTCTTTCTTTTCTTGTCTTGTCTTTTCTTTGGCCCTGACACCTTACCGGTGTTTCCTAAATGATTGCATGAAGTGCGCCTGTATCAGGACCCTTAAATAAACACGCCGCCCGGTGCACCTCAGTGGCTGATTGCATGATGGTGGCATTGCCTGGCAACCGCATGTATAAATGGTCATGCTTTTGCCTATTCAGAACTCTGTGTGGTGTCAGCCTGCGGAGCTGCCCGTTCTGCCCCCTCGTGCGACCCGCATCGTTACAAAAAAAAAAGTGACTCTGGTAAACATTTCAGTGAAGTACTCTGTGATAAACAGGTAAATCGGTTTCATTTTGGTATTTGTTATATTCAAAATAATATCTATATAATATAGCAAGTGGTATGAGCTCAGGTAAATGATGCCTGCAGGAAATACACAGCAAATACGAGTTCAAAACCTGTAATGTTCACAATAACTGAAGTTGATAAAAAGATCTAATGCAACATTATGTGACAATATATGTATTACTGTGGATTTATAATTAAATAAAATGCTCCGGTCAAAAGATTGAGTGTGAGCCACAAACAAACACAACATGAGAGTTAAGTTAATTGGCATTCCCAAATTACCTGTTGTGTGTGTGTGTGTGTGTGTGTGTGTGTGTGTGTGTGTGTGTGTGAGTGTGTGTGTGTGTGTGTGTGTGTGTGTGTGTGCCCCATGATAGATTGGCACCTCATCCAGGGTGTATCTCTGCCTCATGCCCTAGGTCTCCTATGATAGGCTCCAGACACATCACAACCCTGTACACAGTATAAAGCAGTATAGACGATAAGTGAGTGATTTGCTGAATATGTGAGTAATTAATTCTTCCCACTGTAGACAGACAGACTGATATGAGGTTAAAATAACAATAGCACGGGGGTCTGGGTATAAACATAAACCTTAAAATAGATATTTTGGGTTAAACATAAACATTAAAGACACACTGTTTGTAATACAGTCACAGTTGCAATTATAGTAATAGTGATAGCTAATTATTAATGATGTAAGTGAACTATAAACAAGGACAGGGCTCTCAGAAATTGAGGAAAGATCTCTTAGTGACTATAATGATAGTGAAAGTTATTTTCTCTGACCAACAGACATTAGTAAGCCATAAACTGGATAAAAATGTTTTAGTACACCACACACTGAGAGTTAATTATACACAACATGTTCAGTACAGAACCAGGAAACATCTGCAGTTTAAACAACGTGTCTAACAAATTCAGTGATCTTAAAATATATATGGAAGGGAAAACGCCTTTTCTTTCCCAATTACAGCACACAAATATTAAAATAAATATTCAATATAAATGACCTGAACACGTTTAAATGCGTCTGTTGCATTCGTTTTTGCTTGAATTACCAATGGCAAAGACACACACACACACACACACACACACACACACATACATACATACATACACACACACAAACAAACAGACACACAAACAAAATGTGAATGTCAATTGTCAATTAGTATGAAATTAAGGCAAAATGGTACAATTAACCTTAATTAAAACATGATAAATAATCTGATAGAGATTAAAGGCCTATGAGAGATTATGCCTAAAATAATTCTATTTGAAAAGCTTAGTTTAAAAAATGTATTGCATACTTTTCTCAGCTATTTATAATTGATTYATGATGTCTCACAATGTGGAGGGTAGAGATGTGAATCTGGTACTCAGAAGAAGCGGAGGGGGATATTCTCCGGTGTCATGTGGTGGAGCTCAGCACATGCTCTCACATGAAGGACTGGACAAGGCTTGGTGAGTCTAGTACTTTTTATTCTGGTACTTGTTGTGAATCAAATGTTGCTTTTCAGCACACACATGCACGCTTGCTGCTCAATGTGATCATAGTGTGATCATAGCTCACGCTGTTTGCAAACACGCACACTCGCACACAAATAAAAAATAATAAAAACTGCCTAAAGAGCAACATTAAGTGTTACTGTTGGCTTCACCCATGTCTCTCTGTCTCCAGGTGATGCTAAATTGCTTCAAGAAATAATAATGCTACATACATGATCAACACAACATTAACAAAGGACAATGACGGTTATGGAAAAAGTCCACCTTTAAATTATCATGTGACTTTTGTCTACCAGTCTCTCAGTCAATCTCACTTAATATTACTTTGATCTTGTGTTTAATTCCCACTTCATTATAATTGCAGCAACACGTTATATAAGTTAATTAAAATCTTAATCTTCTTAGGGGCAGTGGTGGCTCGGAGGGCCAAGGCACTGAGTTACTGATCAGAGGATTGGTGGTTTAATTCCCAGCTCAGCCAGGTTGCCATTGTTGGGCCCTTGAGCATGGCTCTTAACCTTATCAGCTCCATAGGTGCTGTATCATGGCTGACCCCAGTTATGCTGGGATATGTGAAGAAGGAATTTCACTGTGCTGTAATGTATATGTACATTATAGATCTACTCAGAGTTGTTTTTTCATGTGTGACATGTCATATGTTATGAAACTGTATTAAATAGTTACATATATTTGGAACAGAAAGTGGAATTTATCATTTGATTCTATTACTATAATTACTGTTTGTATCACACTGAGATCACACCACTCACACGTGCTAGTTATCCATAATTATTATATTTTTTAATTATAACACAGACTCCTTTTATTTGTGTCTTCAACAAAATTCCATGTTGTCTGACAAAACATAGACACACACAAAAAAAAAACTAAAACATAATTGTCTAAACAAAGACACAAACTAAAACATTGTTTGTGTCTAAACTAAAACATTGTTGTCTAAACAAAGACACACAAACTTGGTGAATTGATACAATTCACTGTACTGTTAAAAAAGTATTGGTACCCCAGCACTGAGTCATCAAAATCATGACTTTGAAGAAGTTTCCCTTCCCACCACATGATCCATTTAGTCTCAATATCATGTGTCTGCTGTAAGAGTATTACAGAGTATTAAGAGTAGACTTACTAGATCTCTCACTATTGCTCTTTCATTTGTGTCTGCCACCAAATCTCTATCAGAAAGAATAAGAAGAAAAGAAGATAGTTTTGTTTATGCAAAAGACTAATAACCCGTGTCATAACCTGTGGTTTGTTATAGTTTTGCTACCGATGCTCTACATTTCTTCGCATCTGTAAAACTGTAAAAAACATTAACTATCTTTCTAAACCTTTTGTCCAAAAAATTATTTATCTCATCCAGCGTGTAGATCCAGAGTGACACAGTGACCTCTAATATATCAGAATTTTTTTTTGTAATTCTTCATCTGACATCTCTTCATCCTGCTCACAATGTGAACTTACTGATTCTCCCACACTACACTACATGCTGTCTGAACCCCCACAGTATCTGAACCCCCACTGTATCTGAACCCCTCCTGACTGTTCTGTGTGTTTATCTGAACTGTGATCTCTCCAGCCCTCTCACACTCCCCTGGATATTTCCCTCCTCATATTTCCTGTCATTTGATTTCTCACATTCTTTATTTCTTCCTTCCTGTTCACTGTCTTTTTGTGCATCACCTGTCTGTTCATCATTATTCATTACACTATTCTATGCAGTGTGCTGCTCATCATCCTCCCAGCCTGCGCTCTGTGCGGGCGGCTGAACTTTTTGTGCCCGATGTCCCCGCATTCAAAGCAGCTCGTGCTCCCGATGCTGGTGTACAGTGTATGTTATTTTCTCTCATGTGTTCCTCTGAATGAGATGTTTAGAGTGGCGTGTCTCAGAAACATGAGCACTGTACACCTAAAGGAGACGACACGCTTCAGCGCGGGGTTTTTACACTTCACAGACACCATTCTCACACTGATCACTATTTTACCGGATAGAGACAATTCCCGCTCGATGTCCTCATCACGACACACAACAGCGAATATTAATAACATTATTAATATTAGGAGTTTATTTATTTAATTTGTGTTTAAGACAAAAAAGAGTTAAAAAGCATTAGAATGGTTTCAAAAGTTTGAAAGAGCTCATTCGCTCTCTCTCTCTCTCTCTCTCTCTCTCTCACACACACACACACACACACACACAGTAAGCCGCACCCCCGCTGGCAGAGACATGAAGGAGCTGCAGAGGCGGACTTTACCATCAGACAAAACTCAGCAATTACTACCGAACTCTTAACACTTAATCAAAATACGGTTAAGTTAATTTTTATTCTTCCGGTGACTTCCGGTGCTGTGTCGAAGTTGGTTCCCCCCATCGAGATGCGTTTCTCTTAGCCCCACCTCCGTGAAAACGGCACAGGAAGCGCACGTTCAAAGCAAGGCTCGCCCCCGATATGATGCGATGCGATTGCGCATTATTGCCACATAGCTTCTACGGAGCGCGGTAAAGGTCAAAATAGAAATTGTTACCGTTTTTTCTTCGTGGAATGGAAGAGACGGAGAACTTCACGCGCCTTGAAAACGAAGCTCATCATAACATGCGTTTTTTAAAATTACTCTATACACAATCCATTGTTTATTAATGCTATTTTACAAATTTAATAATTTTCATTGGTACTTTTTTATAGGATATTTACATTTTATATTGATGCCCATTATACCCAGTTTGGGTTTATTCAGTTAGATGTGATTTTGTAACCTAATGAGTTGATATCATGGCATTAAATGCAAAATATGTCGCATTATTATTATTATTATTATTATTATGGTATTGAGACTGTAACTGAGATTGAAACATCTGACAGCATGAACTCTAGCCATCATGATGTGTTTCTGCTGCTGTAACAAACATGCTTTGTTTGACAGTGATAAAACTCAACTGGTTCACTTGTGGGCTGTAAACATGTCAGTGGTACCATTTTGACAGCTGTGGGCACATCTGTATCTGGAAAGCGGAGGGGAAAGAATATTTGTTAGCATGAATTCTAGCCTTCAGGAAGCGTTTCAACATATTTAAAATGATGGAACTTAGCTGATTCACTTTTGTTGTGTAAACAAGTGAGCAGTAACAGTTAGAACTATTACTACTTACTTAGAACATGAAGATATGAGCATACTTACTGTTAGAATGAGGAGCCGCAATAACAGTCTGATACATGTGGGAATTTATTACCGCAGTGAAATTGGTTCGAAGTTGGATATTCGAGCTCTGGCTTCCAGATTCCGGAGATTCGCTAATAGAGCCCGACAGGCAAAAGCATTTCGCCCACTGAGCGAGTTAGGGACCGTCTATAAATTACTGTCTGACTGAAATACGGACACAATATTATAAACGTTCATAGTTGAAATTAATAAATGTTGTTACTGTTAGTGTGAATGTGATGCATGGTGTTGTATAATGACTTTGCATATTATCACTTTGCATATTTATTAATATTTTTAAATAGAACATGTAATGATTTTGTTTCAATAACTTCCAGGTCATTTGACCTATTGCCTCAAAATCTATTCTAATGTGTGGGGCCCCTGTTCTGCAGAGGGCAGGACCACATGTCCTACAGAGGGGACACAATTTTTTATTAAATATTATACTTTGCATATTTTTTATTTTATTAGAAATATGAATTATTTTATTTAAATAAATTTGAGGTCATGTGACCTATTGCCACAAACTCCATGCTTAAATGTATGACCACATGTCTTGCAGATGGCACAATCTTTCTTATCACTTTGCATATTTGTTAATATTTTTAATACAATTTTGTTACTTTCATAACTTCAAGGTGTCATTGCCACAAAATCTTTTCTAATATGTGTAGTACACATATAGTGCACAAACTATAGTTTTACTACAACTAAAACATTTTTTATTATTTACTAGCACTTTGCATATTTAATAATACCTTTTAATCAAAATATTAATTATTGAATTTCAATAACTTCCTTGCAATATTAATGATTTAATATTGGTCATATGGGTCATAAAGCCATCCTTGAATCTACATTGTCATCCATCTTGGGTCTAAAATAAATAACACATACTGTAGATAATGTATATATAAAATTTCAAATAAGGAAAAATTACTGTGGATTCAGTCATTTGGGCCAATATGTATTGGCTGGCCTGGCATACACTATGTTCATGAGCCTTTTCATACTCTTTCTGCCTTTCATAGTGATATGTATATGGAAGTATTATAATGACAAAATTCCTTAAAGCAAAATAGCAGGTTGAATTACATGACATGAAAAAAAAATGTTGCTATAAAAATGTTTGAATTTTTCTGCATTGCAATTTAATCTGAATTGAAAAAATCCTTTGCCACTGCATTTTATTGTGGTTGCATATTTCAAATGAAAAATGTAATTCAAGCATTTAAAATTAAATGCAAAAATATTCAAGTTACTAAATTGCAGTTCAAAAATATTTTCAAGTGTTAAAAATACAATCTTCATTATTTTTCAATCTTACAAATTCAGGTCGCTAAAATTCAGGTAATAAATATCAGGTCGCTGAAACAGTGGCAAAAATTTTAAACATTGTAAATGCTCTACGGATGTTTTTCAATTCAGATCAAATTGCAATGCGGAAAAAGTAAAACATTTTTATAGCAACATTTTTTTTTTCAGTTCATGTAATTCAACCTGCTATTTTGCTTTAAGGAATTTTGGAACTATTAATACTTCCATATTCGGTGGATGACCTGGAAGTAATTGAAATAAAATCATTAAATGTTCTATTAAAATCATTAAGTAATACGCAAAGTGATAATATGCAAACACTAACAGTAGCAGCATTTATTTATTTATAAATATGAACTTTTATAATATTAATATCGTCCGTATTTCAGTCTGACAGTAATTTACAGACGGTCCCTAAAACACTCAGTAGGCGAAATGTTTTTGCCGGACTCTATTAGCGAATCTCCTCCACAAATCGGAATCTCCAGAGCTCGAATATCCAACGTCCAACTTCCAACCAACTTCACTGCTGTCTCGGTAATTATTATTAGGGGTTAAACACTATGATATCAGCCCTATTTCATCCTAATTGTAATTCTAAATGTGCGAAAGAGCCTCTTGGATATTTTTTTAGAGACCAGCACCATGACATCAGCCCTATTACATCATAGTGTATGAAGGGCTCTCTGTTTTTCTAAGGATTTTTTTTTTTTCCAGCATCCGGTGCTTTTTGGCTCTCTTAACTTCCTCTAAAAGTCATGAAAATCGGCAGAGAGGTTGGAAACTGCTGCCATTAGGATGCCACGCCCGGGGTCCTCACACGAGATTTTGCTGCATAACTCATGCACACTTGCATGTACAGTACACATGTAGAACCCGGTAAACATTTAGATCTCATTGAGCTAAACCAGTTTCGCATTCCGTGTGATAGGCTCTACTCTACAGAAAGTCAGTTATTTTAGAATTTGATATACTCCTCCTAGAGGATTTAACTATCGCCATCAAACAGGGCCGATGTGATCTCAAGACAGAGGATGCAAAATTGCGGAGGAATTTTTGACATCTCAAACGGGTCAGTCATGACGATTCATTAAACCCATGCCAAAAAATGGTTAATAACTTTCTGTGTGACATTATATTGAGTGACATCTCATTGAGTGACTGTTCTCTCCTGCATCCGGGGCTTTTTTAAGGTCTTAACATAAAACCCGCCCCCCACTATTCTAAAATCATATGTCATAACGATATTGGTATTTCCCCTTTAATGCATGTGTCCACTGTGCCCAATGTATTTCTGGTGCTTGGTAAGGTGCTTAGGCCTGCTCATCATTGCTTGCAGCTGTATTTCAACAGTGGTTATTAATAAATATAAGTATAAGTGACTTATAAATGTAATGTAAGTGATAATATTTAATAAACAAGGTTATGCTCTTTGCAGGACATGTGGTCACACATTTTAGAAGAGATTTTGTTATTATATTATAGAATTAATAATTCTATAAACTATCACTTATAAATATACATATATCTGTATATTTCAAATCAATAACAAT
>QMIH01002121.1:47494-60077 GCA_003987875.1 Clarias batrachus
AGAATTGAATTAAATACCTGCAAAAAAAAAAAAAAAAACTAAACAACACAAACAAAAATACAGGTATTAGGTTTAGGACTCCCTAAATCAAAAACAGTGAGTAAATTCCCTCTTCCCAAAATAAATGGCAGCCACGCCCCTACCACTGGTGATTGCACAAACATACAGTAAAATTATCTACAAATATATACAAAGACCAGCCAAACCATAGGGGCAAAGCAATAATCAAGGTCAATGGGAGGCAAAAAGTCAAAACCAGAAAACAACCAAATATCAAAAAATGCCAAAATCACAATCTCTTTCCCGCGTCTCTCTCCGGTTTATATATGATTGCGCTGGTTGATGACTTCATTCTCACACTGTAAAAAATAAAATCTTGACGTAACTTAAAATTTCAAGGCAACTTGCTGCACAGCTTTTTTGAGTTAACTCCACTTTTTATTGTGGAAACAATAACCAACCCCCTCCCCCCCCCCAGGACTGAATGACAGTATTAGTTAACTAACTAACTAATTAACTCTCTATACAAAAATATCAAGAAATTTTCCCATGATCAGATTCTCATATTAGAGGGATTTCTGAAGACCATGTGGCACTAAAGACTTGAGTAATGATGCAGAACATTCAGCTTAATGTCACAGCAATAAATTACAGTTCAGTACATTCTAGTAGACAACAGAAATTTTGAAGTCTAACATTATTTGACCTTATTTCAGTTTTACTATATCAAATAAATAAATAAAATAGTATTTTATATTGATCAAATAAATGTAGCATTGATTAACATAAAACTCTTTTAAAAACAAAAAATAATAGAGATCTAAAACTTTTGAAACGTTAAATGCAAAGATTACAAACACATTTGTGGCGCAAATACTGCAGATTTTAAATACTAAGTGTAGAAGAGTTATTATGAATTTAACCCGACTTTCTAGACTTGTCTTTCTCTTCTCCAGTCTTTTTGGCTGCGGGTAATAAACGGCTACAGTTAAGTTTGTAACAAGTTATTTTATTAAGCCAAATGGCAAGCCAAATGGCAAGCCAAACTGCTCTCATGTGCTTCTCTCACACTGTGTCACACTCTCACCTGTCCCATGGGAAACCCCAGGCAGGTAACTTTTAAGTTCCTCTTAACATAAGCAACTTAACCAGTAAATCAAATATCACACATGCAGGGATATAGACAAAATAATAATGTGCTGTGAATAAGAATTAAATAATATTCAATTCAAAATTTTATATTTCTAAAATAATTAAATATACTTCATAGTATGCAACATCTGTAATACATAACAAATAAATGTAGTAAACTTAAAATAATACAAAATATATTGTTTGTAGGAACTCAGGTTACAGGATGACTTGCATCTTTCTCACTGTCTCACGTTAAAGAAACAACTGCACCAAGCTATATGTACTTCACAAAGAGCGCCATATAATAACGCTCATTTATGTTAAGACAATTTCTACAAAGGACAAAGGACGATATAAATATATGCACTTACCAAAGTTTAAAAGAAGTTGTCCGTTGTGAGGTGGAAAAATGGGCTACTAATCCAGATGATGTTCAAAATACCCGCTGCACACAACACGCATGCGGCAACTTCAGAAACGTAACACCGCGCCGAACCAACTTCTGTGCGTGATTGCATTAGAACGTCTGTTCAGTAATTAAACCTTAGTTGACCCAACGAGTTTTTAATGAACTTGTTTTCACTAGTTCAGTCAGCTTTTTCATGTTTTATTGTCCAGATTACTAATAAATACTCATTATGCCAACATTTTGCTAGTTGGATTTTTTACAGTCAAGGCGGAAGCGACCGTGTGGAAGATCAGGTAGATGCCGATGTGGGGACAGTCAGAAAACCTGGAGTGGAGTCTGGAGCTGCGCGCGGCCAGGACATGATACACACACGCAAGCGCAACGAAGCATTCATACAAAGCAGAATATTTTTTCAATAATTTTTGCATTTTCATTCATTTGTTTTACTCAGTAGCGAATATGATTTAAAATGTAGCAAATTACAATACTTTAAACAAAACATACTTAAGTAAAAGTAAAATTACAGATTTTAAAAACTACTTTAAAAAGTAGAAGTACACAAAAAAAAAAATACTCAATTACAGTAACGCGAGTAAATGTCATTTGTTACTTTCCACCTCTGGACCCTGTATACAGGATAAAGCACTGTACACATTGAATAAGCTTCAAGAGCAAAGGAGCAGATTACAGTTTGCTAAAAAGTATATTCCAATTTTTATTTGTCACATACACAGTCATACACAGTATGATATGCAGTGAAATGCTTATATGACTGCCCGTGACCTTAAAAATTTAAAACAAACAAGAAATAAGGAAATAAATAGTGGAATAAAAAATAAAAATAAGAGTCAATTTAGCTTTAGACATACAATACAAAATCTTCAAAAATATTTATAAAATATAAAATATAAAAACTTATCAAATCTTATCTTTACAAGTGTAGCATAATTTTAAATGAAAATATAAAAAATGGGAATAAATGGAAATGTGGAAATGTCCAGGAAGTGTGCAAATGTGCATGTATGTGCAAATGTGCAATGTCCATAGTGTCCGGGGTATGTGCAACTGTGCATGAGTGAACAGCTAAGTAATGTCTATGAGTGTCCATTACTATGAGGTGTGCAAAAAATGCAGAGGTGTTTTAATCCAGTGTAGTGATCTGGTTGAGAGACTGTATCACCTGCGGGAAGAAACTCCTCCTCAGTCTCTCTGTATTGGCCTTCAGGGAGCGGAAGCGCTTTCCTGACCTCAACAGAGAGAACAGTTCATTGCTGGGGTGGCTGAGGTCTTTCACGATCTTCCTGGCCTTCGTCCAGCACCGCTTGCTGTAGATTGAGTGCAGGTCAGGGAGGTCGATGCAGATGATGCGCTCAGCTGATCGTACCACCCTCTGTAAGACTCGTCTGCCTTGCATGGTGATGTTGCCGAACCAGGTCACGATGTTTCACGTCAGGATGCTCTCTATGGTGCAGGAGTAGAAGTTTCAGAGCACCTTAGAGGGCAGTCTAAAGTCTCTCAAACGTCTGAGGTGGAAGAGACGCTGTCTGGCCTTTTTCACCACGGTATTGATGTGACAGGTCCATGACAGGTCCTGCGTGATGTGAACACCGAGGTATTTGAAGCTGTTCACCCTCTCCACTGGGCTCTCATTGATCACGGGGGCTGGTAGTTCCTTTCCTGCTTAGTGCTGAAGTCCACTATCAGCTCCTTTGTCTTACTGATGTTTAGAAGGAGATTGTTCCTCTGGCACCAGTTTTCCAGATTTCCAATCTCCTTCAGGTAGGCCGTCTCATCGTTGTCAGAGATCAAGCCCACCACGACCGTGTCGTCAGCAAACTTGATGATGGTGGTGGAGTTGGTAGTGGCCAACAGTCAGTCATAAGTGTACAAAGAGTACAGCAGGGGGCTCAGAACACAACCCTGGGGGGCTCCAGTGCTGAGAGTGAGAGAGGCTGAGACGTGTCCACCCATCCTTACTGCCTGTGGTCTCCCAGTTAGAAAATTAGAGATCCACTGGCACAGAGATGAGCTGAGTCCCAGGTGCTCCAGCTTGGTGGTGAGTGTGGAGGGAATTATGATATTAAATGCTGAGCTGTAGTCGATGAAGAGCTGCAGTCGATGAAGAGCTGATGGACAGATGAGACAAAGATAAGCTGGAGAAGAGTGATGAAAAGAGGAAAGAGTGAAGTTACAATAAAACTGATCATGATTTACATTAAACCAGCACTTCTGTGTAACATGGAGATATGGACATTTATGGAAGACAGATACAGATAGAAATTCAATTCAATTTTATTTGTATAGTGCTTTTAACAATTGACATTGTCGCAAAGCAGCTTTACACAAAAAGAATTATTTAAGTTTGTATGAGATGTGAATGTGTATGAATCAAAATGATAAGGTTGTTCCTGATGAGCAAGCCGAGGATGATGGTGACAGTGGCAAGGAAAAACTCCCTGAGATGGTAATAGGAAGAAACCTTGAGAGGATCCAGACTCAACAGGGAACCTATCCTTATTTGGGTAAAATGGATAGCAGGGATTGATCTGCATCATACTGTGTGAGATTGGAAGTTCAGTATAACTGAAGTCACAAGTCCTCAGAGAACAGATGTCTGCATCAGCCGAGGACAGGACCGTCTTCGTGGAAAAGTGGAACCATCCCCAGTCACCACACGGCAGACCACACGGGGCATCCATGCGACACCAGGATGAGTCAGACAGCTCCAGAGGGCAGAGGGGTCTGGATCACTGGCAGCTCAGGAGCCACATGTATAGCTCGACAGAGAGACAGAGAGAGGGAGAGAGAGGAGAGAGCAGAAGAGGAGAGAGCAGAAGAGAAGGAGAGATGGCAGTTAGTTCTGGTCACAGTCAACATGTATAAGGTGAATGTATATTTAGTGTAGAGTGCAAGAAGGGACTCCGGCAGGACTAACTATAACAGCATAACTAAAAGGGAGAGCCAGAAGGAAACAAAACATGAGGGCTCCCTGAGATGTAAAGCAACCAATCACCTCACCGTCAACAAACCTGAGTGATCAATGAGAGTGGGGAGGACAGCATCTAAACATACCAGTTCACCAGAATACTCTACGTCCATGAGTCCCCCAGATCTGCTCCTTTACCTAAGGTTAATCTATTTACAAAAATGCTTACTGAACACTATTTGGAAGACTGTTCCATAACTTTGGGGCTTTGTAAGAAAAAGCTCTGCCCCCTGCTGTAGTTTTAATAATACGTGGTACTGACAGGCAGCCTGCATTCTTTGATCGAAGTAGGTGTGGCAGATCGTAAGACACTAGCAGTTCACTCACATATTGCCGCGCGAGTCCATTTAATGCTTTATACGTCAATAGTAGCATTTTAAAATCGATGCGAATTTCACAGGGAGCCAAGGAAGTGTAGATAAGACAGGGGTGATGTGCTCGTATCTTCTGGTTCTAGTGAGGACTCTCGCTGCTGCATTCTGATTTAATTGAAGCTTGTTTTTGCAAAATATGATTTAAACATGATGATGGTAAGTGTTTTCACTTCATATGGGATGTTTCATTCATCTGTTTATCAGAAATATGTTTAACTGGACAGAGAAAAAAACACCCCATGAAGTATTGGATAAAGTACATGAAAACATTTACAATGATTCTCTATCTGTTGTTATGTGTTTGTGTGTGTGTGTGTGTGTGTTTGTGTGTGTGTGTTATCAGAAATGTACTCAAATGTACAGAAAATTATTTAAAATTTAGTCGAGTAAAGATTGTTTAGCAGTTGTTCTGACGTTGTTTGTCAGAAGTTGTTTTCTTTGAAACTTATTTAATATTACATTTCTCTCTGTTGTTTTTCAAAGCACTTCCCCCATTGGTAAGTAAATGACTTTAAACAAATAGAAAAATAAATCTATACAAATAATAACATAGCTCTACACAAATGATGATGACTGATATTTAATAAATCTATCACATATTATTGTGAAATGTATTATTGTATCAATGTATTATTGTGAAAATAAATGTATCACATGTATCACATGTACAGACCAAAAGTTTGGACGACCCTTCTCATTCAGCGAGTTTTCTTTATTGTGTTCTTTCTTGTGTTCTTTAGCCCAAACGCGTCTCTTCTGCTTGTTGCCTGTCCTTAGCAGTGGTTTCCTAGCAGATATTCTACATGAAGGCCTGATTCACACAGTCTCCTCTTAACAGTTGTTCTAGAGATGTGTCTGCTGCTAGAACTCTGTGTGGCATTGACCTGCTCTCTGATCTGAGCTGCTGTTAACCGCCGATTTCTGAGGCTGGTGACTCGGATGAACTTCTCCTCCGCAGCAGAGGTGACTCTTGGTCTTCCTTTCCTGGGGCGGTCCANTTCTAGCATGAAGGCCTGATTCACACAGTCTCCTCTTAACAGTTGTTCTAGAGATGTGTCTGCTGCTAGAACTCTGTGTGGCATTGACCTGCTCTCTGATCTGAGCTGCTGTTAACCGCCGATTTCTGAGGCTGGTGACTCGGATGAACTTCTCCTCCGCAGCAGAGGTGACTCTTGGTCTTCCTTTCCTGGGGCGGTCCACATGTCAGCCAGTTTCTTTAAGACCTTCAATTCTTAAAGTAATGATGGCCACTCGTTTTTTTTTCTTCACTTAGCTGCGTTTTTCTTGCCATAATACAAATTCAAACTCTTTGAATGAGAAGGTGTGTCCAAACGTTTGGTCTGTACTGTATTAGATTTAATTGCAAGATTAAATAGAGACATAAAAGTGTTTTCAGATCATCCGTCAGCTTCTTTCCCACAATGCACCTGTGTGTAACCCCATTGCACTGCAACCATGTCGAGTAAAAGACACAAAAAACATGTAACATATAACACACACGACTGCCAGACTCCATCAGAATCTTATACAGAATCATATAAGAATAAAAATATATAACATATGCACAAATTTCATTCTGAGGGCTCATTTGTGAGCATAATTTGGTCCTTTTAAGTCTGATCTTGTTCATTAGAATTGTGCTGATATTTGAACAATTCATGCTAAAAGAACAAGCAATGTCTTGTAATTTGTTAATCTCACTTGATTCTCTCAATTATTTTCATTTTAATTCCATCACTCCTGCTGCTTTTACACTTGTTTCTGGACATTGTGGGATGCCACTGCACAAACCCATGTTTTTATTTTCGAAAGTTCATAAACCATATATATTTAGTGTACAACATTTCTGTGTAAGAAACCTGGGACTCCTCTGGATAGAATTTTGTTTTTGTGCAAGTATCCAAGGACCATATCAACTTTTTCTGATTATTAATTGTGTTTTTACTGAAACACACAGTGACATGACATTTTCTGACACTTCACAATAAACATAAATCAGAGCTTTAACAGTGTTCAGTGCTTGTAGACAGAATAATTGCCATCACTCGCTCTGCATAACAATCACAGCATATTGTGAAAAAGCATTGAAGAGTTGACTCGGCCGAGCGTTTAGTCTCTTTAAGCTAACAGTAGTAAGCCATGTTAATGCACACAGCATAAAGACAACCTGACTGAACTGAGAACAGAAGTCCTTCACTTCATTTATAAAACTTCTATAATAGGAGAGAGGGATTTAGGAGAGAAAGAGAGAAAAACAGAACGAGATCACACATCTTCCCAAGTCTACTGCGACATATCATATGCTGTCATAACCAATATATAGACAATTCATATATTGCTAAATGTCTGTGTTTTTAATTAAAGGAAATGGGAATCTGATATTCTGTATATTCATTTATGTACTACAATAGCACACAGATATATTACAGAATATTTAACTATAGATTTAAAATACACAGGGGGAAATGCACATATACTGACATACTGTATATTGGTAAATACATGCAGATATCACAAAATAGTATTTTCCAATAAATCACAAGATATTTCTGTTCCTTAAGGGTAACTAGCGGTATATTAGCACAATGCTACATTATACAGATTTACCGTGTGTGATGACTGATTGTTGTCTAGTTTTCCTCTTTTTTATTAAGACACACATCAGCTGTGTTTTAACCAGAGTAACAGTTACTTTCACAATTTCACATGGAACAATTCATATTTGTAATTTAATATATAAATCTTCACTCTCTATTATTTACTTTCACAGGAATGGGCTGGTGAGTATAAATCCTTTTCTCTGATAGTGATGTGTTGATGCTGCATGAATAATATATTTCTTGTGCAGATGAAATAGTTTGGACTGTGCTGTGTGTTCAGAGTGCAAAAGCACATAGATATATGAGCATCATGAGCATAGTGTAGTGAACACAACAGACTGTGATCGCTGGCAGAACATTCATCATGCTGTTGTCTACTTTGTCATTAGTGTTCTACACACACACACACACACAAATCTGACCTACACACTGATACTGAGAGATAAAAAGCTGAAGGTGTGTTTACAAATATGGAACTCGATATTACTCGGTATCCAGTAGAACAGACTAGATCACTGCCAAATATAGCACTGAGAAGCACAACAACACACACAGCTAGCTAATATTGGGCAGCTAGTTTGTTCTGTAGACTGTGTGCTGTGTTTGAATGAGCGCAGTCAGAATGAGCACAGATACACTGCGACATCGGAGATCAGACTGCTGCAGAATCAGACAGACACAGTGTGAGCTAAGCGGCTAACGCTAGGTAAAAGACAAGCTCTTGTTAAAGTGAGAGGTTTTGACCTTTGATCTTGTGCTCAGTAACTGTGACCGTCACATTGATGAGCAAATCAACTCTGATATTTTAAACCCAATGAAAATACGCCATGTAGAAGAATTGAACATAAACATTAGTGACAGACTGTAGAGTTCTGAGACAAAGAACAAAACTCCAGCAGCATGAGCTCAGAGACTTCATCCAATAGAGAGATAAACACACAGATAAGCTTCAAGAGCAAAGGAGCAGATTACAGTTTGCTAAAAAGTAGATGATGGACAGATGAGACAAAGACTAAGCTGGAACAGAGTGATGAAAAGAGGAAAGAGTGAAGTTAGAACAAAACTCATCATGATTTACGATTCATAATCATTCATTATCAGTTCTTATATTTTATACAACATGATAAAACTGTAGCTGTTGTACTGAAAGCACAGGATGAAGATTGTTTAGCAGCGATTCTCACTGTAAATCATACGTTTTTCTCATTATATTTTATCTAACATTACATTTTTCTCTGTTGATTCACACGACACCTTCAGCACTGGTAAGTAAATAACTCGACTTCACACTAATGATAAACACTGATATTTTATAAACTTAATATATGTAATATATTTTAATTCTGTGATCTAAGAGAAAGAAATAACATTTATCAGATGATGTTTATGTGAAGGACTCTGATCAGTAAGTGAGATTCCACTTCCATCAGTCAACTTCTTTCCCACAATGCACCTGTATGTAACTCCACTGCACTGCAATAATCTAGGACGAGACACTTAGCATGTGAAATAAATAACACAACAAACACAAAAAACATACAGTATAACACACACCACTGCCAAACTTCATCAGAATCTTATACAGAATCATATAAGAATAAAAGTATAACATTTCCCAGGATTCCTCTGGATGGAATAGTTCTTCCCTTTTAAAAGCTACACTCGATGCTGCGTGAAAACGCTATGGGAATATCTCTTTGTTCTCCGGTTGTGAAGCCTGTATGTATCAAAACGCCGAATACTTCGGCTTATAACCTCAGTCAGATGACGTCACCCGATAAGGTGCACCTGCAGGTTATAAATAGGAGTGAACCGGACACATCCTCAGATCAATTTCTCTTCAGGACCGCTTTGTGTTCACGCACGCACGCGTGCGCAACAGAATCACGGTAGGAAAGAAAAACTTTACTTACCGATAAGAGTTGGTTGAGAGATGCGTGCCTCCGTGTGATAGATTTCTTTCGGAGGGCGATCTTCACAACTTTTTCTTTGAGTGCTTGGGTTTCAAGGAAAATGCAAGCATTGTGATCTCCCTATTAAGGCACTTCGCACACGGTTTGCTTTTTTTAAAAGAGAAACCGCGAGCCACGGCACATTCCTGGGGCTCACGTGCGTATGAGAGGGTATTTCCCCGTTCTCTCACGCTCTCCTCCGGATCAGAAAGTGCTTAGCATCCGCTTCTCAAGTGCGCTCCGGCGCTTCTTATGAGCAGATGGAAGAGATTCCTCCCTTGCTTCCATGGAGGTAGCGTGCCGATCTGGCAGACGCGCATGAGACGGAATTCCCCCTTTCTCTCGCGCTCTCCCCGAATCAGGAAGTTTTAGCGTCAACTTCTCAAGTGTGCTCCGGCGCTTTTTGTGAAGGGGCCGAAGAGATTTCCTCTCTCGCCGCAAAAATAAAGAAATAAATAGAAGAATAAAAATAAATAAATATAAAATAAATAAAAATCCCCAAGCGCTCAAAGTTAGATGACAGGTTTCTGTCGGGTGGCCAGGGGAGGGGCCTTTTTGGCGACCTCCATGACGAGTTAACTCTTTCATGGAATAAGCCTTATTCATGCCCTGTTTTATGATGATACCCCAGATTAAAGAGACGCTTGCGAGCTATCTCTCACCTGGGAGCTCATCCTCCCTGAAAAAGCCCACACTGCCCTCCAAGCCATGTAGACTAACATCTTGCACACTGAACCTTGAAGGTAATCAAGCTAGGCCAGAAATTGACTTCATCACTTTCAAAGATCTTTAAGCCTCATGGCAGCGGTGTCCACAGTGATACCTTTGGGCCTTCCGCATTTTCAGTTGTGGCTAAGAGCCAGGGGATTTCACTCAAGGGCCAATCCCGCCAGGGTTTCATACCCTTTCTATGTGGTTCAGACCCTGATTTCTGACTTTGGGTCCCACTTTAGGTCCGTCTTGTCGTCGCAAGATGTTAACGACAGACGCTTTTCTCACGGCCTGGGGTGCGGTCTTGGATGGCCGTCCAGCACAAGGGAGCTGGAAAGGTCATCCTCTCACATGGCACACCAATTGCTTCGAAATGATTGCTCTGTTTCTGGCCCTGAAACACGCCCTCCAGTAGAGGCTACCATGTCCTAGTGCGGGTGGACAATGCTGTGGTAGTCTCATACATAAATCGCAAGGGTGGACTGTGCTCGCGCTGCTTGAACAAGCTAGCGCACCAGGTTCTGCTTTGGGCAAAGGACAAGTTCCTGTCCTTCAGTGCGATTTACATTCCGGGGCACATGAATGTAGGAGTGGACTTGCTATCCGGACAAGCTGTGACACATGGGGACTGGAAACTCCACTCCGAAGTAATCAGTCAAATCCGGGAAAGATTTTATATAGCAGTGGTGGACGTCTTCGCCTCGCAAGAGGCAGCACAATGTCCCCTTTACTACTCTGGCTCCTCCAGCTCCCCTGGATCTGGACGCGATGGCTTTTTATTTGCCATGGGGGTCGCAACTGGTGGGCAGCCACCACTAGACAGACGTTGTCACACTGGGTGAGAGATGCTATTGCCCTAGCCTATGAGGTGCATGGTCACACTTTGCCTCTGGGAAACAGGGCTCATTCGACCAGGGAGATTGCCTCATCAATTGCTCTGACAAGAGGCGTCCCCTTGCAGCAGGTGTGATGCGGCAGGCTGGTCCTCTCCGCACACGTTTGTTAGACTTGATAGTCTGGATGTCAATGCTTCTCCGAGCTCGCAGATCCTTGAGTCAGCATCCCAGAGCTAGGTCTGACACCTCCTTGGCTATTGTGCACACACGCTACACAACCTGGGGGTCCAGACACTTGCAGTGCGGCGGCGTTGGTATTCTCGTTCCCCTAGTGTTTTCACGCAGCATCGAGTGTAGCTTTTGAAAGGGAACGTCTCAGGTTACATAGCTGTTGTAACCCTGTTCCCTGATAAAGAGGGAACGAGATGCTGCGTTCCGATGCCGCACTGCTAGTGTGCCTGGACGTCCTTCAGACAAAATTGATCTGAGGAATTTTCCGATTCACTCCTATTTATAACCTGCAGGTGCACCTTATCGTGTGACGTCACCTGACTGAGGTTATAAGCCGGCGTTTTGATACACACAGGCTTCACCACCGGAGGACAAAGAGATGTTCCCATAGCGTTTTCACGCAGCATCTCGTTCCTGCTTTATCAGGGAACAGGGTTACAGCTAAGTAACCCGAGACGTCTATTTTGAAGTGTGCAAATACCATATCAGTATTTTGGGTTATTTTTATTAAGTGTGACTGATGATTATTATGCCGCCCTTAGTCACAACGCAAAGGCTTAGGTTCTTTTCACAGATGTTTAATATGTTCATTGACACCGTAGAACTAAATAAACAGGACAAATATATAACAGACATCACATTAAATTACACAGAAAACATGCACACAACATTAAACTCAGAAATTAACAAAAATATCTTTACATACCACTTTTGCCTGCTTGTGCACTAAGAGAGGGGGTTTATCTTAAACTTTCTTGGCTGGATGGCTTACATTCATCAAGAGAAAATTCTATACACCTGCACACAACAGCGTCGCTCCTCATGCCGATGAAAAACAGGAAGTGGCATGCAAAATGCAATATGGGAAAAGAAATAAAACATGACCAAAGTTCTTGTATGTTAATCAAACAAACAATAACTGAATATAAAACCCACAAGTAACATTATAAAATAATCAAAATATAAAATTATACTAATTAAATCAATCAACATTAATTGAAATAAACACGTGTTCAAGTACACAAGCGCCATGTAGTGGAAACGAAACAAAACTTTGTGTCAGCAAATACAATTATGTTCTTACTGAAACACGCAGTGACATCACATTTCCTGACACTTCACAATAAACATAAATCAGAGCTTTAACAGTGTTCAGTGCTTGTAGACAGAATAATTGCCATCACTCGCTCTGCATAACAATCACACCATATTGTGAAAAATCATTGAAGAGTTGACTCGGCCGAGCGTTTAGTCTCTTTAAGCTAACAGTAGTAAGCCATGTTAATGCACACAGCATAAAGACAACCTGACTGAACTGAGAACAGAAGTCCTTCACTTCATTTATAAAAC
>QMIH01002121.1:72339-86016 GCA_003987875.1 Clarias batrachus
ATTTTCGGCCACAGGACTGCCGCATACTGGATGTTTTTCCCTTTTCACACCATTCTTTGTAAACCCTAGAAATGGTTATGCGTGAAAATCCCAGTAACTGAGCAGATTGTGCGGCCCGTCTGGCACCAACAACCATGCCACGCTCAAAATWGYTTAAAYCACCTTTYTTTCCCATTCTGACATTCAGTTTGGAGTTCAGGAGATTGTCTTGAACAGGACCACACCCCTAAATCATGCATTGAAGCAACTGCCATGTGATCGGTTGATTAGATAATTGCATTAAGTGACTGTTTCCAATCCCCAAACCCTGTCTCGGATCCCAGCTGCCCCAAACAAGGATGGGCCCTGGTCAAAGCTGCAGCTCCTCACATTGATAGTCTTTTGGGTATTTAGTGTATTTCATCATTTCTTGAGCTTGAACTCCCAGCTTAGGGCCAGGGTTGAAGTATGTTCCATTGGTTTCAAACTCTATATTTTTTCGGTGTAGCTCAAACTCAGCATCGTACGTGAATTTAGGTACCACAAAWATCTTTGGCCAGGAAGATAATCCTGAGAGTGTCTTTGAAATTAATTGACGACTCAGGCTTTGATTTCAGAAGGTTACAACTTTATTGGTTGATCAATAAAGTCGGGAGGTCTGCAGAACGCACCACGACTCCCGACGGCTTCTTGCTTAAATACTTATCCTAGACAAAGGCGGCCAGTTTTCCCGAGCTGACTTTACATAAAACATCTGGGTTTCATTAAGTTTCCCAGTTCTAGGTGCCTCAATGTATAGATCGGATTTCTTACACAGGCACATTCCAAGGGGCCTATATGCTCGGCTTCTCAYGCAAGCCTCCCATTATTTCAAGCTGGGGTATCTTTTATCTCTTAAAAGTATGGTATGTCACATAAAATCAGATAAAAAATATTTCTTCCACATCCCCCCCTCTGGTACTTATAAGTCCCACAATAGTCGTTTTATCTAGAGTGCAAATCCATGAGTTAGTCTTACTTACACTACCTGGTGATTAAATTAAATCATGTAGAATAATTTTTTTATCTGATTTTATGAATTAATATGTTGTTCAGCTATTTAGTGAAAGATTCCACACACAGGTTTGCTCGGGAAACAAGGTGTGTGGTAAATGATAACACTACTGTAATGAAACAAACCAAATTATTCATGATACTCTGTTATACAGCATCAACATACCAGATTATTGCATATTTTGGACACCTTCAGCAAAGATTAAAAAGTTATTCTAATCTTTTTTTTTCTAATCTAATCACAGTTAGAAAGTGATCCCTAAGGAGAGTCATCTTTTAGAATCGGGACACTTATTTGATTGTAATGTAACCAACCTACTGGATTCCAACCGCCATTTAACAACGAGGAACAAGAAGTAATGCTGACTACACCAAGATGGTCCACAAGGGGGCAGCACAAGCGCATGTATAATGCAAAACACCATTCATGGAAGAAAAGTTACAGAAACTTTTCCTCCAAGAGCTCACACTAAACACTCACACTGTAAATGTTAAAAGCGGAGGGTGGCGGGGGATCAAAACAAATATATATATATAGATAGATAGATAGATAGATAGATAGATAGATAGATAGATAGATAGATAGATAGATTGGACTAATCAGATTAAAAATGCACAGCTGTTATGTTCATACAGTAAAATATTTAATGTTGTACACAGTGTATTAAAACATATAGAGGAACTGAACTCACAGTCTAAAACATTATAAACATTCATAATGACACACTGTTCATGTTTTGTGCTCAGATACAGAGTCACTTTTACTCCTTAATCTGAAGTCTGGAGCTCTTCTGTTTCTAAACATGATATTTGTTTATGTGTTTATGCTTCTTTGTACGGTGGGCCTGAAGGACAAATCATCTTTCCTGTATATGTGATTTTTCCCCCTTGTAAATGTATGTTTTTTCCAGTATAATGGCATTATTTTTCCCATGTAATTAATGTTTTTTTCTAGTATAATGGCATTATTTTCCCATTTATTTGTATGTTTTTTTCCACCCAGTATAATGGTATTATTTTAACTATGTAATGTATGTTTTTCCAGTGTAATGGTGTGTTTTTGTCACATGTATGCAATTCCATTTTAAAATTATGGATAAAAATACATGATATTCTAATTTTTGGTGATGCACTTTAAGTAAATGTATGCAGAGGTGTTTGTTTTACAGTTGAAGGAGTCCTTTGCTGTAAAATGTTTAAGAACCTCTGCTTTAACTGATGAACATACAGGTATGGTATTAAATGCATTCACAAATATTATGGAATATGTTGTTCGAACTGAAACAGAGCTGCCACTAATATCATCTCCAAGGCAGCATGCTTAATTTAGCAGAAAAACATTAATGATGCTAAAATCACATACTGTATATAAGCATATAGCCTCACACAAGGTGCAGTAATGTATACTGTATAAGCCTGTAGCCTCACACAAAGTGGAGTAACATCTGATTCTATTCAATGTCATTTGCAGCAATGCTTTACATGCGCTTTAACTTTTTTGCTGAAGAATAAGCAAACTGGAAAAAAATACTATAAATTACATTAAACACTTTATTCACAAATTAATAAAATACATGTATGTATTGGTGGTGCAAGAAGGCAGAGGATCAAGGGTCCATCTTCTCTACGACAATCTACAACAGGGGAGAAATAAAGACATGATGTCAATATAAGTGTCTGGTAAAAAAGACTTCATGATGTTACTATGCAGTTTGACACACACACACACACACAATTTCATAAATTTTATTGAATGCAAGCTTTCCGTGTGTTTCTGTGTAATGTGTTCACTGAGTTACTGATCGGAAGATCGGTGGTTCGATTCCCAGCTCAGCCAGGTTGCCATTGTTGGGCCCTTGAGCAAGGCCATTAACCCTAACTGCTCCAGGGGTGCTGTACCAGGGCTGACCCTGCGCTCTGACCCCAGTTACGCTGGGATATGCGAAGGAGGAATTTCACTGTGCTGTAATGTATATGTGACAAAAATAAAGGCTTTACTTTACTTTTACAATTATTGGGTTTTGCCATTAAGTACTGCTGCACAATTTGGTCCTGTCTACCCTGTTCGTTAACACACACATCATGTCCATGAAGAGACAGACGTGTGTGTCCCTGATTAAGACGTGGTCAGTAGTGTTCCTGTAAAGAGAGGTGAAAACTTCTGAGCTCTGACCTTCTGCTCAGGATGTAAAGCTGGTATAGAAATCAGCTGATACACAGGGAGTTGATTTACATACAGTTCACTGTGAGAAGGAAAACACACAAGCATACATATTATAAGTTGTATAAACACATATTTAATGACTTTATAATAGAATAGATAGAACCCGAACAAAGGTTCCTTTTCTTGACTGTTACATACATTGTAAGCTAACTATTGAGAAGATCTCTAGCTATGATAATACCACTACATTATACAGCAGTATACATTATATGTCACTACAGTAACACTGATGAGCTCCAATAAATTACATACAACAATTCATTAAACATCTGTAACATTACCCCTAACAGGAGCAGATAAGAATTAGCTCAGGGATAATTAGCACTAGCTGAGAGGCAAGAGTTAATAGTCTGCTATCTTAGCTCTTTCAGTAAGCTAGCGCTTAGCATAATGATATTAACTTGCTTATAGATCCAGATTTGGACAGTCATTTTACAGGATCAATGGGGCTAATTGTTTACATCAAGTATATGTGTCCAAATATACTATTACAGTAATATAAATTAATGAACAAGCTAGTTTCCCTATGCTAAGCGCTAGCGGTTAGCATTGTGATATTAGCTTACGTATAACTCCATATGTGGATGTATATTACAGAGATGCCATGGAGCTGATGGTTTACATCAGTGTTTAATGCTCTAAATAAGACGGTATTCCTTTAAATCACTGACATTTACACTCGGCAAACACTAAATAGTGCTAAATAGCATTAGCACTGCTACAAAGTTATCATTAACGCCTAAACCAATGACATCTGATTAATTTTATACATTAAACATTACCTGGTAAGTGTGTCCAGTTGCAAATTTAGTGAGAATTATAATGTTATCACGCTATAATTCACTGTTTATTCCATCATGATAAGTCCTGGAGCTGATATCCGGCACAGTTCTGTGTTCAGTTGCGTTTTGACCTCAGTCCCATAATCCTTTGCGCATTAGTTTTAGCTTTTAGCTCGCAAAATACAGGCGAAGGAGAGTTCTCACACGGGAAAAAGTAGCTGCGCACAAACGGGAAAAATCATACACTTACACGGGAAAAAACACACATTTACAAGGGGAAAAAAAACATGGCCCATTTTGTATGTTTTTAATAATTGTATTTGTGATAAAATCATTACAAACTAAGAAAATACATGTAACCATTATGATACACTACAAAATAAACTTTTTCTCTCAGCAAGGGGGATAAAAATAAATGCATACAAACAAAGCACCCATTGCCTCAGGTGGTTCTGCATTTTCCTCATCATCATTTACCTCTGTACTTTCACCATCAGCTTGGTCACTGTAGCTCAGCTCTTCTTTATCATCATCATCTTCATCATCAACATTACAGCATCTTTGGAGAACTGTGACTCTACTCTGTGTAAATATAGGATAAAAATTGGTGTGTCTTGAATAACTACACATAGCCATTGTTTAGCTGATATCATAGCTAATCTATTTAAGTATAATTTATGATAATAGGACATATATTTACAGTAATATTGTTCAAAGTCTTTTGGCAGCATACTGTACAAAATATTTGTGTTCAACATACGCTAGCGTGCCATAATAGGCAAGTTGTTGTTTCTCTGCCTTGTCATCTCAATGCATTGCATTTTCTCACAAATTATTTAGTCATAGTTCATAGTTCTATAGGCAATATTTAGGAAACAGAATTATACTCACAAATAGCTAACAATCCTGAAAAAAAGCAATGTCTGTCCTTGTACACATTGTTCACACTTGGAAAGTGGTGATACTTCCTGACATGAGCACACACACTTACAGCATTGGTCAGCAAGTAGAGCAAATGCAGAGAAGTGTCACCGCCTATCAGGTAGCAACACAGGTGACATTGTTGGCCCAACGTTCAGCCAACAGCAGTAGCCACGGAGTTAGAGAAATAGTTTTTTTAATGTTATTTATGTACTAGATTGGTAACCAACCCACATATGAGCTCCTAATGTGATGGCATTATTGAGAGAGCCTGCTGCACAAAGCTAAAGCAATATAATTTAATTTCCAATTTTCAACTTTGCTATTATCTACTGAACCCATGTTGGGGTATCATATCTTTGCCCCCACCAATAGGCCAACAGTGGGCCAACGGACAAAATGATGTTTGGCGAACCACTGATGCCAATTTTGGCCCGACGTCAGAGCACTAACAAAAGGTTACCAAAATTTAGCTGCGGTTGGTGCAACAAAGCAGTGCTATCTTGTAAAGAGCTGCTTAAGAAATTAGCTTTACTTAATCCTGGGGAAAATATACATTATTATTATTATTATTATTATTATTATTATTATTATTATTATATGAATCTAATATGAGACGGGGTTATCAGAGGCAAATGGGTGGGGCCTTATCTCAGTTCTTAGAAATGAAATAAAAAAAGTAGAAAGTGAAAGTAATTCTGGACAGAGTTAAATGCAACATTACAATTACTGCTATAACGGAATAAAAACTGGAGGTATGTATGTGTGTGTGTGTGTGTGTGTGTGTTTGTATGTGTGTGAAAAATTGGAAATTTAAATATGATATGTAAACACTGTAGTGAGGTAAATAGTGAAGATGATCCGCTGTGAAATGTGGACAGACTTCAGCTAAAGCAGCAGATATGTTTATATGAGGAACAGAAAAGGTAAGAGGAGTTAGCATCATGCTGAAGTACATGTTAGTCACCAGCGACTCAATAACCTGTTAAACTAATCCTCCAAATACACCGTGGAATTGTGCTTTCTAACCGTGTGTGTGTGTGAGTTAAGTTGTTTAAAAGGATGACTCTCTCTTTCTGTGTGTGTTTAGGATTTTATTAGTTTGAACTACAGAAAGAGATAAAGATGGCGACTGCAAGCAGTAAGTTACATTTCCAGTGATACAATTATCTGCATTATTTACTGAACATTAATCTAAAAGTGTGTGTGTGTTTTTGTTTTCCTACACAGATGAGTTTAAACTCATTGGTCCCAGTGATAGAGAGCAGTATAATCACTCTGCTGTCACTCTTTCGTGTCACCTGTCTCCTGAAATCAGTGCTGTTACCATGGAGATCCGGTGGTTTAAGGAGACAGATTGTGTTTGTGTCTATAAGAACAGACAGGTGACAGAGGGGAGACGTTATGAGGGCAGAGTGAGTCTGTTTACTCAGGAGCTGGAGAGAGGAAACGTCTCCTTACAGCTAAGACACTGTACAGAGTCAGATAGAGGACATTACCTGTGTCAGGTTACTGATGGAGACAGAACAGAGGAGATTACAGTAAAGATGATAAGAGGTAAGCGTTCCTGAACTCCACACTGCATAAACTCAACATATACACTGGGTCACCCCATGACCCTGAATAAAGGATAAACAGGTATACTGTAGATGATGAAAAGCCTTAAAAGCAAAGGAGCAGATTACAGTTTGCTAAAAAGTAGATAATGGACAGATGAGAGAAAGACCAAGCTGGAGCAGAGTGTGGTACATGGTGAGATATGGAGAGCCGCATCACAAGATGTTTTTAATAATAACAAACCTTACACAGGGCTTTAGAGGGGGTCAACAAAATAGTAGTATGTGAGCATGCTTATGATACGCACGGGAAGACCTTACCGTTTTGAGAAAGCGTGGGGTTATTAATTAAGGAACTTAAAAGGAAACAAATGAAAACTGAAAACACAAAATAAACCAAGCTCCGTCATCTATGCGAGAACGGACCGGGCTCTGGAAATTAAAACAAAAATGTATGATCCTCTCGGGGCCTATACCCTTATCGAGGATTTATGTAGAAAGACGGAGAGTTTGTGCTTAACTTAAACTGAGCGTGCAAGCTAAACTGCTGCTCACTTGCTCTCTCTCGCCGGCATCTTAAAAAGACAGAGGCTGGGGCTTTGCCTCTGTCTGTGAACAGCACATTTTGTCTGTCTGTCTGTCTTTTTTTTATTTTCTGACTTTTTTTATTTTCTTTCTTTGTCTTGGGCCCTGATACCTTACCGGTGCTACCTAAATGATCGCAAGAAGTGCCAAGGTATCAGGAGCCTTAAACAGACTTGTTCAGGCTGATTGCCTGACGGCGACATTGCCTGGAAACCGCGTGTATAAATGGCCACACCTTTGCGTGTTCAGAACTCCACATGGTAGACGCCTGAGGATCTGCCCGTTCTGAACAGTTTATACTCTGCCCCTCGCGCAACCCACGTCGTTACATAGTGATGAAAAAAGAAACGAGTGAAGTTCAAATAAAACTGATCAGGATTTACATTAAACCAGCACCTCTGTGTAACATGGAGACATAGACGTTTATGGAAGACAGAAGAACTTTTTTTAGTATTTTACTGATACAGATGGAAATGTGATTTAAACATGATGATAGTCAGTGTTTTCACTTCTTATGGGATGTGTTATTCATCAGTTGATTAGAAATATGTTTGAGACTGAGAAAAAAACACTTCATGAAGTATTGGATAAAGTCCATAAAAAAACATTTACAATGATTCACTATTGTGTGTGTTCTTATGTGTGTGTGGGGGTTATATGAAATGTACTTAAATGTACAGAAACTTACTCAAACTGTAGTCGGGTAAAGATTGTTTATCAGTTATTTTAACAGTAAGTCAGAAGTTGTTTTCTTTGAAATGCATTTAATATTCCATTTCTCTTTGTTGTTTTTCATAGTACCTTTCCAATGGGTAAGTAAATAACTCTACAGAAAGAACAAAATAACTCTACACAAATGATGAAGATGATAAGATATTTAATAAATGTATCACATGTATTAGATTTTAATTTCAAGATTAAATAGAGACATAAAAGTGTTTTCAGGTCATCAGTCAGCTTCTTTCCCACAATGCACCTGTGTGTAACCCCACTGCACTGCAATAATGTAGACAGAGACGTTTATCATGTCGAGTAAAAGACACAAACATGTAACATATAACACACACCACTGCCAGACTCCATCAGAATCTTATACAGAATCATATAAGAATAAAAATATACAACATACGGACAAGTTTTATTCTAATGGCTCAATTTAGTCTAATTTGGTATAAGTCCAACAAACATTGTCCAGGTACAAGGACATTAACACAGTAAAAAACTAACATGTTGGATAATCTTGTTCTTTAGAATCGTGCTGATATTTGAACAATTCATGTTAAAAGAACAAGCAATGTCTGCCATCTTTTCATCTCACTCCATTCTCGCCGGACATGTGATCTATCTTTCTCGATTGAACATTCACAAACCCATGTTTGTATTTTCATATTATTCAGTTCATAAATCAAATGTTTGTATGTACTTAGTGTATAACATTTCTGTATAATTCTGCTGGATAGAGTTTTGTTAAATAAAATATCAGCATTTGGCATTGTGATACTGAAACACACAGTATCGTCATATTTCCTGAAACTTCACAATAAACATAAATCAGAGCTTTAACAGTGTTCAGTGCTTGTAGACAGAATAATTGCCATCACTCGCTCTGCATAACAATCACACCATATTGTGAAAAAGCATTGAAGAGTTGACTCGGCCGAGCGTTTAGTCTCTTTAAGCTAACAGTAGTAAGCCATGTTAATGCACACAGCATAAAGACAACCTGACTGAACTGAGAACAGAAGTCCTTCACTTCATTTATAAAACTTCTATAATAGGAGAGAGGGATTTAGGAGWGAAAGAGAGAAAAACAGAACGAGATCACACATCTTCCCAAGTCTACTGCGACATATCATATGCTGTCGTAAVYAATATATAGACGAGGCAGTAGCAAAGCACATCATTCTGTTATCTGTTCAGTTKTTTACAYTGATAAATGTCTGTGTTTTTAATTAAAGGAAGTGGGAATCTGATATTCTGTATATTCCTTTATGTACTACAATAGCACACAGATATATTACAGAATATTTAAGTATAGATTTAAAATACACAGGGGGAAATGCACATATACTGACATACTGTATATTGGTAAATACATGCAGATATCAGAAAATAGTATTTTCCAATAAATCACAAGGTATTTCTGTTCCTTAAGGGTAACTAGCGGTATATTAGCACAATGCTACATTATACAGATTTACTGTGTGTGATGACTGATTGTTGTCTAGTTTTCCTCTTTTTTATTAAGACACACATCAGCTGTGTTTTAACCAGAGTAACAGTTACTTTCACATTTTCACATGGAACAATTCACATTTGTAATCATGCATTAAATCTTCACTCTCTATTATTTAATTTCACAGATTTGGGTTGGTGAGTATAAATCCTTTTCTCTGATAGTGATGTGTTGATGCTGCATGAATAATATATTTCTTGTGCAGATGAAATAGATTGGACTGTGCTGTGTGTTCGGAGTGCAATAGCACATAGATATATGAGCATCATGAGCATAGTGTAGTGAACACAACAGACYGTGATCGCTGGCAGAACATTCATCATGCTGTTGTCTAGTTTGTCATTAGTGTTCTACACACACACAAATCTGACCTACACACTGATACTGAGAGATAAAAAGCAGAAGGTGTGTTTACAAATGAACAATGTGATCTAATGGAGCTAATAATCAGAGACTGGCTCAATATCAGTTTAAACTGAAACAATCAGAGAGATTTTTATATCAGAGCGGAAATTAAATTACACACTAAATGTGGCCTTTAGATTGTTACAGTTACTCGATATCCAGTAGAACAGACTAGATCACTGCCAAATATAGCACTAGGAAACACAACAACACACACAGCTAGCTAACATTGGGCAGCTAGTTTGTTCTGTAGACTGTGTGCTGTGTTTGAATGAGCGCAGTCAGAATGAGCACAGATACACTGCGACATCGGAGATCAGACTGCTGCAGAATCAGACAGAGACACAGTGTGAGCTAAGCGGCTAAAGCTAGGTAAAAGTCAAGCTCTTGTTAAAGTGAGAGGTTTTGACCTTTGACCTTGTGCTCAGTAACTGTGACAGTCACATTGATGAGCAAATCAACTCTGATATTTTAAACCCAATGAAAATACGCCATGTAGAAGAACTGAACATAAACATTAGTGACAGACTGTAGAGTTCTGAGACAAAGAACAAAACTCCAGCAGCATGAGATCAGAGGCTTCATCCAAGATAAACCAGATCCACAGTCTTGTATTGTGAAGATTTCTTAATTTTCAACTGAAGCTCGGTCCAGTACCGATTGGCATCCAAAACAAACATTAAATAATTTCTGCTTCAAATAATTACACATTTCACGTTACATGTTCCACGGGCTACAGTCAAAAACACTTGGCAAGCGCTTCTTCCGACCAAACTAAAACAAACAAACACTCTCCCTTGCGCATGCCCGATAGTTTTAATACAGCGCCACCTACTGTCATAAAATAAACACTACACATTATTAATATTTCAAAATAAAAGAACATGCTAAACAATTTGGCTTGCACTATAGAAACTAAGAATATATTGACCGCAATAATATATAATAAATATATTTGCTCATCAATAACCAAACAATGTATCCACAGTATTCAGTGGCTCGTACAATTCCGGCCCCTAATTTTAGGACTGAAGGGCGCAAAATTACTTAAAACATCATTTACACAACAAGAGTCACGTCAAAATTTACCAAACATACATTCAAAACAATGTAGTCAAACACAAACCTTCTCCCTCTTTTTTTTCTTTTTTACAACTACATTTTTCTTTACAATTGCATATGAGGGGCAGCTATTCGCCTATACTCCTGTACATTATTTAAGTATACACTCACCCTCACACAATAAAGTCTGTAGACGCTCGTGGTCTATTGTTTGCTCATGCAGGACCGACTTTAGCACCTTTTTCACTGATTTTACTTGCCTCTACCAAACTCCACCAAAGTGAGGACCTGCGGGTGGGAAAAAAATCCATTGCACTCCCTTTGCACAAGAGTATCTTGTATCTTTGCTTGATTCCACCGTTGCATGATTAAACGCAGTTCCTTTTCTCTACTGACCAAGTTGATGCCGTTATCAGACCTAATGATAAGCAACTTGACCCCTTCTGCACATAAAGCTTCTGAATGCGTTTATGCATGAGTGCATGTCCAGTGTGTGAGTGATCAAGTGCACAGCACGAGTATTCAAACAGGTAAATAGTACGCCATATCTCTTAACGGTGGTCCGTCCTCTTTTAGTTTCTATGGGCCCAATATAATTGACACCAATGTTGGTAAAGCGTGGTTCATCTGGAAGTAGCCTATCTGCAGGCAAAACTGCCATTTTCTGACTTTGAACTTTAGCTTGGAATTTTTTACCTAAAACAGACCTGGATAGGAGTTTTCTCACTGCTGAGTTGGCTGCAGGAATAAAAAAAAACTCTGCCTTAGCTTTGAAAGCATATGATTTCCTACCTTTTCATGTATGTCTCTGAGACGTAGGGTTGTTGGATGCAGCCCATTTGGTATGATGATGGGATGCTTTGAATCTTATGGTATTGCGGACTTACTAAGCTGACCAACAACTCTCAATATGCCATCTTGCAAAACTGGATCCAAATTATGGATTTGACTGTTTATTTTAATTTGGAATTTTCCCTTTTTCAATGCAAATATTTCCTCCATGAAGCTGTGATGCTGGCAGTATTTTATTATCTCCAATTCTGCATTGTTGAGATTTTCCAATGTCAAATGTTTCTTATCCAGGGTCATTTTATACTTCTGCATTTCTTTCTTTAGATTGCTCACTTGTCCATCTGTATAAACAAACATGCTGATGAGTTGCAGCTTCCATCTCTTGACGTTTTCTGCTTAACCGTAGCAGATGCTATAGCTCCTTTTAGGCGAGGCCAATTGTCGTAATGACTCATAAACTTGCAATGAACTGGAGAACAATGCTCCAGTTCTATTATCTTCAGCTGTTTACCTCAAAGCAAAGTTGGCACAACTAGCAGAAGAAGCAGCACCAAACAGATGCACCACCATTTTGAATTCCACCATTCCTTGTGTCAAATCACCTTCTGGCCACCATAGGAAGCGGACCAGGTCTGTGTCCTCTTCTGGAACTTTCACTTGGTGGTACATAGCCTCTACATCTGCCATTATTGCAACATAGTCCTGTCTGAATCTTGTTGATACTCCAATAAGCGTATTTGTAAGATATACTGGGCCTTGAATAAGCTCTTGGTTAAGTGATGTTCCTTGATACTTGGCTGCACAATCAAATACCACCCTTAGTGTATTCTTTTCCGGGTGATACACTCCATGGTGTGGGATATACCACACTTTGCCATCCTGTCGATTCAAATGCTCCTGTGGCACTCTGACGGCATAGCCCTGATTTAACAGTTTACCCATACAGCCCTTGTACTCTTGGTAGAATCCCTGATTGTTCTGTAGTCTTTTCTTGAGACTCAGCACTCGCTGCACTGCAACACTTTTGTTGTTTGGCATGCTGACCAGTGCCTTTTTTGTAGGAAGGTTAATGTAGTAATGCCCATTGTCATGACAAATAGAACTTGACACTGAGTTGATGAAATGCTTGTCTTCTTGTGACATTTCTAGCTTGTCATTGCAACAATGCTCCGGAAAATCAAGCTTGTATTGCTGTATTAGCAGTTTCTCCACTGCTTCCACTGATATCCCTTTGACAGAAACTGCATGTTGTTCTTCACTACATTCCCATAAGTGGTCCATTTGCAGTCCTTCCAAGCTTTGTCTTTGTGGCATATGGGCCATTCTAACCTTCCATGGCTCAAATACTTCATGCCCATTGTTACCAAGAAGCAGACCTATTTCAGTATCAATGTGCGGTAATTTCACCTCTTGAAGTTTTCTTTCTGCATCAGAATGTGTTCTTTTGTCACTGGAATGCTCCTCTGTGTGAAAACAAATCAATAAATTGATCTTCATTTAGCCCACAAACTTGCAAATCTTCGATGATAAACCTTCCCACCTGCTTGGTTGAACCCATAGTAGTTAATATGAGTTTAGTCCCTTTTCCCTGGAGATTTAGCTGACTTGCTAAAGCATCTGTGCAGAATGTTGCAGAACTGCCAGGATCCACAAAAGCATAGTTTCCACAAGTTTATTGCCACTCTTTGCTTTGACATAAACTGTAAGAACAGTAAGAACACATTTGTGTCCAACCCCATTGCCATACATACGTTTCTTCCTTGTCCAAAATCAAGTGCGCTTGAAACAACTGCTTGCCTTGCGTTGACTTTATCTGTAAATGACCTCAATAAACTATGTAGCTAATTTGTAACATCTTTAAGATTTGCTTTTAGGTGATTTAATGTATTGTGTTTATTTTGTTACTTCCTGTTAAACGGAACTTTTAATTTGAAATAAAGGCGCGAAAAGAGACTGGCGGTAGTAAGTGCATGCGTGGAGAAACAKAAGGTTAAACACGGACTAAAAGGAGATAGAAAAAGGGTTTTTGTTTTTGTTTAGCTCCCCTCGAAGGTGGAAACAAGGTTTGAAAGTTTTCTTAAA
>QMIH01002122.1:11139-33101 GCA_003987875.1 Clarias batrachus
TTCTTTGCAGGTCACCATGGTTAACAATGAAAGAACTATGATTTCAAGCATCACCCTCCTTTTAACATGTCAAGTCTGCCATTCTAACCCAATCAGCCTGACWTAATGADCTCCAGCCTTGTGCTCATCAACATTCTCACCTGAGTTAACAAGACCATTACTGACATGATCTCAGCAGGTCCTTTAATGACAGCAATGAAATGCAGTGGAAAGTTTTGTTCGGGATTAAGTTGTAAGTTGTACGTAACCTGGGATCCATCAGAGAAGCTACGTTGAGTTAATCTGTGACAGGGTCGCTGTATTTCAGTTGAGGTACTGCAGTATTGTGCTTTTGATGCATTTTGTTAAATCTGTGTCATCATCTTGTGCTCGTAGAATGCTACCGGTAAAGAGGTGGAGCACTGGTTTGAGGTACAAGACACTCACATATGCTTCACCTGACAATGCATCAGTGAACTCTTGCAGAAGGCTTACAGCTTTATTTATGGATCCCATGACATCGATGTCTTGCCATGTTGGAACAAGCTGCCGAGTTTTTGTTTATCAGAGCCAAAAGCCCGAGCTATGGGTTTCTCCTGTTCTAAAACCCGCTCGATCATCTTTTGCCTTGATCCCCACCTGGTGGGGGTCTCCGTAATGAGTGGATGAGAAGGTAGGCTAAGCTCAGCCTGTGCAGATGCATGATCTCTTCTCTTTTTCCAGTTGAAGGAAAACACACTTACAACCTTCTTGCACACTGAAACTGCATGGTAAACTCTGTGGTCTTTCACACCATGTTCAGTTAAAACACAGCAAAAAAAAATCTGATTTGAGTACGACTACTCTCCACAGGTCATTCGTCGTAGAAAAAAGATGCCTTTTCAAGCTACTCTGCTACTTTTTCATGTGTTTCAGTGTACATTCGGGGAATAGCTACTTCTTTTAAATATTTCCGGCTCGGCATCTAGCCTAAGTCCGGCTAGACTTAGACTTCATATTGTCATTGTACAGTTGCCTGAACAACGAGATTGGACAGCTAGGTCACAAAGGTGCAGGAAAGAGGAGGGGGGAGTTGGTGGAGTTGGTGGAATTACAATTTATCTAATATTTTAATAAAGAAATTGCAATACCTCGATTTAAGAAAAAATTTTTAATAAATTCTAATTCATCTAAAAAAATCTTAAGAATCGTCCAGCCCTAATAATAACAATGAAAAAAGTAGGGAAATGTTGTGTCCATGCCTGATGTTCTTATTTTCTGCAACATATCCTTTCACGCATAGTGGTCACTACAGTGCACAGCTATTAAAAGCTGTTCTCTTGTGTATACAGAAGTTTTGTTGTTATAGTTGCATATAGGCCAACACAGTGGATGCTTGTGCATCATCCCATAAACTGACACCTATTGGTCAGTCATGGTAAGTGCAACTTTTTCTAACTTAAATACAAGATGGCACCCAGGAAGTGAGAAATGCAGACCATACCAGGAATATTTTGTAAATACTTCTATAGCAGGATTCTCCTGCAGAAAAAAAAAAATGCTATCATCAAGCAACATCTAAGGATTAATATAATTGTTAAAATGTCCAGACATTTATTTTGTGATGAAATATACAATTAATCTCGTGTCCACTAAAATGGACGCCATGCATCACTGGCTATATTTTAACTGTAATAATTCTATTACCGTAACTTTGCTTTTCTTGATAAACCGTCTTTTCACCGTCGCATCACCAAGCGACCAGGTCAAACCGCTCTTCAAGAACTCTTAATAATACTTCGTGCCAGAACTCCAAAGTCCTGCAATGGAGGAACCCTCAGAAGTAGTTCCAAAACACCGCCATCAGTACATTCCCCCAAAAAATTTAAAATTCTGGAGTGTAAAAGTGTGGGTAAGAGCAGGGACCTCTGGAAAAATGTACAGATTTGAAATGCCTGTATATCAGGGCTTAGCAGGGCAGTGTCAGGTCAGTGAAATGGGAATGGCTGCAGACTTAGTCAAAAACATCTTGTGATGCATGACTATTTCTTTCGCACCATTCCACTCATTCAGGCATTGCAACAACAGGCTATCTATACTACTGAAACATGCAGAATCAACAAACTCCAGCGAGCACAACTGAAATTGAAGAGTGAAAGGCAACTCAAAATATAAGGAAGAGGAGCTTGCTCCATCATCAGCAAAGCTTACGTCACCGTCAAACGCTGGTTTGATAGTTCGATGATACACATGGCCTCTTCTTACGCCGGACAATCTCTTTCAGATTTAGCCCAGACAGTATGTCATTTTCTGCTATTGGTTTGTTAATTACACACACACACACACACACACACATACACACACTATATATATATATATAAAATGTGTATGTAGTGATGTGATGTTGTAATGAACAATGTGAATTGCATAAGAATGTCGGACATAAAGACAAAGTGCACACTTGGCCATGTTAAGTAAAGCCATGATTGTTCATGTGGAAAAAAGAATTTTGTTCATCATGAAACTGAGGCAGAAATTTTTGCATCTATCAGGTTTCCATCATCCCTACGCCTGGCCATACAGGACGTGATGTCAGTGTTCTTGTTAAGGGAACAGTTTTGGGACAAGTTCTTGTGGCTGGGGACCTGTTTGAGTGTTGTACTGATGAGGACTCATGGAGGGAGCTTAGCGAGAACCCAGAGATACAGAATGCTTGTCGACAGACAGCTTTAAGGACTGCTGATGTCATCATTCCTGGACATGGAGCACCATTTAGGGTGTTTAGGGAATCAGAAGACTAAGGACCGGAAATCACCATAGTATAGTTGGGTCAGGGAAACGGGAGTCTAATTTTAGATTTTTATTTGGATGTCATGGGAATAAAAAAAGCATGTTTAATATTCACATTGTTGTACAATGACACTTGTTTTTATTATTATTTATTTATTTTATTTTATTGAAACCCATTAAAACCCAAAATGCCATTAAAACTTTAATGACCAAGGTCAGTGTATGATACCTAATGAGTATCAGTAGAGATCAGTAACACAGCTTTTATGGTTTATTTATTTATGAATAATATATTTTATGTATTGTTCATTCATTTATTAATTCATCCAAGTCCAAGAAATGTTTTTGGGGGAAAATATAAATTTTACCTGCTCACTGAATGTTGAAGGACAGTTCTGAGAAGCTTAGGGGGGTTGCCAGGTTTAATCAAATTATCTTCCCAACTACTGATCAGAAACGACACACCGATTTACAGTATGGACAATACAAGGCCATACTGAGGTTTTCAAAAAAACTGAGTTTTTGATGTTCCCCTTGTTCCAGTAGGGCAGCTCTGGCCCCTCGGGACATGACTCTACAAGACCTCTTGGGATGTGCTGTGTTGTCTGGCACTGGGACATTTAGCAGTGGATTCTTTGGGTGCTGTCGGTTGTGGTGTAGGTCCTCCATGGATCTGACTTGTTTTTCAGGCACATTCTGTGGATACATGGGACTTGGGTGGTGATGATCCTGCCATGTATAATGTTAATGTTATATAATATACTGGATAATGTTATATAGGTTCACCTGCTGGTGGTGTCAGGGGTATGGCTAATTTGTGTTTTTTTGTACAAACAAGTATCATGTATCATCTTTTGATAATAAAAATATTAAAATCTGTTTTGTGTGTTAATGTGTGTCTTATGTATCTTAAATGATCATTCTTTATTGTTATGGACAGGAACCCTATTAGAAAGTCATATATAGTCAGTATGATGAAATGCTGTTTAAAGGGCTACCATTTTTACTTGCTTTAGAGCAGAAATTTGATAGCATGTGAAGTTTCCACAATTGGTGATGATCTGCTGCTGTTGGTCCACTGTGTTCTATGAAGTCCAGAGTCAACACAGCCATCTGCTATGATATTTTAGAGTACTTCATGCTTCTGTCTGCTGATGAGCTTTAATGAGATGTCAATTTTCTTTAACAGAAACTAATCATATCTGTTTTGCTGACCCAGCCAACTCACCTGACCAGAACACCAGAGAGAATCTATGGGGTATTGTCAAGAGGAAGATGAACATTGACCCAATAGTACTGATGAGCTGAAGGCTCCTATCAAAGCAAGCTGGTCCTCAATAATGCTTCGGCAATGTCACTGGTCCAGTAATTCGTGCAAAATTAACCTACTTTTCAGAAGTTGGACATTTCTGTCTGGTATATCCTTTGTTCCTCATCGTTAACTGTCTTGTTTTAGTGAGTCTGTTCCCATTGTGGTTTCAGACACCTGTTCTTTGCTGAGAGAAGTTAATCCAGTATGACCATCTGTAGCTGTAGCCCATCCTCCTGTTTCATGTATTCTGTTGTTTTGCTTATGGTAGATTTAAAGAATGATCTTTTTGAGTTGCTGTATACTTCCTCTTGGTTGGAGCTAGTCTTGTCATTTTCCTCTGACCTATCTCACCAACAAGGCATTTCCACCCACAGAACTGTCACCCACATGACAGTTTTGTTTTTCACACCATCCTGCTTACACTACAAATCTGCATACCATACAATAAACAGCAGATGAAAATGTTTAGTTCTAGTGTTACCGAAAGTAGCACGGAGGTCGACCGCCTGTGTAACTGCCCCATGAATTTACCATGCTAAATGCTAAAATTTGCTGACTCTAACAGAGCAACGTCTTAACAACCTGATGCTAATGTGCATCAGGTTGTGTGCACCTGGTGTATTTTCATATATCTTGATGTAGTTAACTCAGTGTCTTATTTTTTTAAAGGTTCATGGGTACATGTGTGTGCATGTGAGAGTATAACAGGGGAGTCTGCCACTTTTTATGTAACATTCACATGCTGTGTCTAGGTAGTCACTGAAATACTTATTGTTCACAAGTTATCATTGATGGGTCTAAATGAAATCAGATGTCATAAAGAACAAGCTGCTATTTGTAAGTCTATTTGTATGTGAATTAAAAGTCACTCTGCCTAAAGCTGCAAACTTGAGTTTCTGTCTTTAAGGTACAGCTAATTTCACTTTGTGTTTAAATCCAAATATGGAAATAGACAGGAATTCCTATATATAAACATATAAACTGCACCCGGCTGCGTAATTGGCATTATTAGACTATGCAGTTTAACTTTCAAGAATAGGAAGTACTATTCATAGATATAGGGCAGACAGCAAAGAAAAATATATTCTTAATACAATTTGTAACAAGTGACATTATCAAAATTTCAATATTAAAATCTTGCCTTTTCCCCAAAATTTTATTAAGTTTTGCAATTTAAGACTTTATTAGCATTATGATGTTGACTTTTGCAAACTGTAGTACTGATGTTGTAGGATTCATTGAAAGGTATAGACTAATAGTTTCTGTTTGAAATGCATACAAAAGGAACAAATCTAGCGTTAAAAATAGTTTAGGACTTATTATCAAATGTTACAAAACKTTAGATTTTTTAAAGATGCACTCATCAACTAAATTATTAAAATAACCCCATCCTAAGACTCTGTAAAACTAAGCTTGTTGCCTTTATGTGCATTGCTGTTGTGAAGTGTGGTATTTTGGTCACCGTAGCCTTCCTGTTTGCTTAAACCAGAGAGGTTTTTTGACCACACACGTTAACAAGACAGTTCCACTCTGAACTACTGCACACTGGACAATTTTGGTTGTTCTTGTTCATACCATCATGTGTAAGCTCTAGAAAGTGCATCTATGTAAGATAAATAGTTTCAGTTAATTTTTTGAAAAATCTATGTATTTGACCTAACATCCTTGCAGTAGATGGCACGGTGGTGTAATGGTTAGCACTGTCGCCTTGCACCTCCAGGGTCCGTGTTCGATTCCTGTCTCTGTGTGARTTTGCATGTTCTCCCTGTGCTTGGTGGGTTTTCTCCCATGTAGGTCAAGCTAATTGGTGTTCGCAAATTGTCCGTAGTGTATTGTACTGCAATGGATTGGCACCAGGGTGTTCCCCACTGCATGCTGTAAGTCTCTTGGGAAAGGCACCAGGCCTCCCGCGCACTTTTAAAACTTTCTAATGATCTTTTATTGACAGCTGATTCAGGAGATCCTGCTATTTTWGTGCTTTTAGATCTTAGTGCGGTGTTTGGTACTATAGATGACAACATTCTTATCTGACGCCTCGAAAACTGCTGTGGCATCCGAGGATTGGCTCTGAACTGGATTAAATCCTATCTGACTAACARAACCTTTTCAGTGAGCCTAGGTGGCTTTTCTTCTTCAGAGGCTCCACTAACTTGTGGGGTACCGCAGGGTTCCATCCTGGGTCCCATCCTCTTTTCTTTATATATGCTGCCTCTGGGTTCCGTCATAAACAAGCACGGTATCTCTTTTCACTGTTATACTGATGACACTCAGATCTATTTGCCTTTAAAGAAAAAACACACAAAAATGCCATCAAGTCCCTTATAGCTTGTTTAGATGACATTAAAGCATGGATGTCTCTAAATTTTCTCAAATTAAATGAAAATAAAACTGAGATTGTGGCCTTTGGAAAAATGGATTCCTTGTGTGCTCCTGGCAGCGACTTTGCTCCATTAGCGAGTTACTGTAAACCATTTGTAAGGAATTTAGGCGTAATATTTGATAATGATTTTAAATTTGATAAACAAATAAACTCAGTGGTTAAATCTAGTTTCTTTCAACTGAGAATTTTAGCTAAGATTAAGCCTTTTTTATCGTTCAAAAWTTTKGWGAAAGTAATTCATGCCTTTATTTCATCTCGACTTGATTACTGTAATGCVTTATACACAGGGATCAGTCAGTCATCTCTCTCTCGTCTACAGCTTGGCCAAAATTCTGCTGCTCGACTTTTAACCGGTACACGCAAAAGTGATCACATCACTCTGGTATTAAAGTCATTTCACTGGCCCCCGGTTCGCCACAGGATTGATTTAAAAATTTTATTAYTTGTTTTTAAATCACTGAATGGTTTTACACCTCTGTACTTCTCTGAGCTTTTACAACCGCATAAAATATCAAGAAATCTCAGATCTTCAGACCAGTTACTCCTCTCTGTCCCAAGGTCTAGATTAAAGCTCAGAGGTGACTGAGCATTTGACGTCGCTGCACCTAAATTATGGAATGGTTTACCGTTTAATATTAGAGCAGCACCTACTGTACATTAGAAACTTTTAAATCCAGACTGAAAGCTCACTTCTTTTCAAAGGCCTTTACACCTGGCTGAGACATTTGATCCCCTTTTTATTCTTTTTATTCCTTTTATTCTTTTTAATTATTTGTTTTACTTTTTAGTTAAATTTAATTGATTGTTTTTTTTAATTAAATTATCTATGCATGATTTCATTTGATTATTGTTTTTAGTAACTGTCACTAACTGATTTTTATTTACTTTTTACATAGTTATATAAATTTTTATTTTGGTTTTTGTTTTCTTCCCCTCTTTATTATTGTACAGCACTTTCGTCAACTTCGGTTGTTTTTAAATGTGCTATAAATAAATTTGACTTGACTTGACCCTAAATACAGGATAAAGTGGTATAGATGAGGGATTTATTTCTAATCTGGCACCATCATTTAGAATGGATTTATGTCAGTATGATCTTTATAAGTGCCCTTGCTTACTTACTAAGTGTTCTTGTTTACTTAGTTCTGACTAAGTAACTTAGTACTTGAGTTCTGACTCTAGTCCCTGGAGGTCCTGTGCATGACAGCACGGGTGAGTTCCATCCTGTAAAAAAATCCTTGCTGCTAGAATGTTGTGGAGGAATCAGCAAAAGTAAAAGTCTAACGTGTAGTTTTCTCAGTATTGAATGATATTGAATATTGTTGGCAACGTGTTTTCAGGATCCTAARTGTGACGGACGGCGGTCCTCACTAGTTTGTGAATCCCTGACCTATGCTGATGATTCCTGTTTTGAGGCGGAATTGGGGCAGATGTTAGATAAATTGTGTAGCAAGAAAAAGTTGAAGAGCTATGCAAATTTCTTGGGGTTAAAGATGAGGATAAATGGACTAGAGAGCAATGTTTTTCTGCTTTGGAAAGGTGTGTGCAGCGTAAAGACCTTGAAGCTGCAGTTCAAGTATTTAGGCAGAGGCATGCTCTTCTAGTATAATCACTCGCTGCAGAGAGGGATTGTGAGAAGCGTGACAGTGACGAAAAGATCAGTAAACTTGCACAGGAATGTGCTGATCATAAGCGTGCCACTCTCTCTGCTCAAAAAACATGTAAGCAGTCTCAGTGCTCCATTAATTCTCTCCAAACCAAAATCAAGGTTTTGGAAAAACAATCAGGGAAGCTATCTCTGTCTAAATCTCTTCCTAATCTTGGCTATGATATACAATTAAAAGAGCAGTCAGAGTTTGAGAATTCAGACCCTGGCTTAGATCCAGCACTCATTGGCGTGGCTCCGATGGCTGTGAGAGAGTCTCGCTCTAAAAAAGATGAAGACGCAAAAACAATCACATACAAGCCGCTGAGTTCTGCTGAAATCGATCATATGGCAAAAGACTTTAAACATCCGAGAGAGATGGGCATGGGCCCTTTCTTAACGCAGATGCAGCGTAAAATTCAGTTGTATAATTTCCACCCTCTGGATGTGATTGCCATATGTTCACAGATTTCCTCGGAAGTAGATAAGTTAAGAGCTTATTATCAGGCTTATGATGACAAGCAGAAGTGTACTTCAGCAAAAGCTGTGCAAAAGTGTTCTGATGATCTTATGATTATTCGTGATTTTATGRACTGTAATGAATGCTTGCGTAAAGTTGATTGTCAGCAGGCAAAAAATGAGTCCTATCCCCATGTTTCTGTAGTATGGTGGGAATGGTTTGAGCTCCACAGACGAGGTGATGGCCAGCCGTTGCTCTTACGTGCTGAGTTACGCAAGGTGTTGTCACTTCTGAAACCTGCATGGCCGAAGTCCACACTTAATAATCTCTCTGACAGTTTTTGAGCATATGAAAGAGATTCTAATGTAAAAAACATGTGACTGCTTTGATGYAAGCTGTTGCTGACGTGGAAAACGCTCAAACTGTTTCATGTAATGTCTGCCGCTATTGCCATAAACCTGGACATTGGTACAAGGCTTGCCGGAAGMGAAAGTCAGACATGAAAAAGCATGAAAAACCTTCCCCTCTGTCTCATTCTTTTTAAGGRTGAAAGCTGTGGGAGCCTATTTGCAGCCAATTACCTATGAGCAGGATAACAGACTGTATATTGTGATCACTGTTAATGGTGTGGAATGTAGCTTTTTAATTGACACAGGTGCGCAAGCTTCTATAATTCCATTAGAGATGGCTAAGGAGCTTGGCCTTCATTTAACCAAATCAAACACTATCATTGCTGGTGTGACTGGGCAAAGTTGTCATACTTGCATAACAGAGCCTGTTTGCTTATGTTTTGGCCCTAGGTCACTTGATGTCTCTCTAATGGTAGCARGAATTAATACTTACCCTATTTTGGGCATTGATGTTATCTCATGTTTACACATGCARTTGGATTTTGAAGATTGTTTTTACATCTCAAGTGAGGGATCCCATGATTGCTAATCACCCTATTTGGGCTAAAGATAAGAACGATTGTGGCCTACTGGATATTGAACCAGTGCAGCTCACTGGAAAGCCCCCACCATAGACCAAACAGTACCCCTTTTCACAGGAAGATATTGAGGGGATTCGGCCTGTAATTGCTGATTTGGAGAGCCGAGGCATTTTGATTAAAGCATGCAGCTCCTCCACCTCTCCCTTGTGGCCTGTCAGGAAAGGCGGGCCCCAGAGAGATGCAACAGGAAATGCACCTAAAACTCTTTACATATATAGAAGGATATAATTTCTTTGTCGACTCAATCAACCAATCTGAAATTCCTATTACTGTGACAGATAAGCTGCTGTCGGACAGTGCCCGGTGAGTTATCAATTTTACACACGCTTATATAAGAACAATAACCCTTTTAAGGTACTCTCATTCGCAGCTAATGACCCTCATCTATGTGTTGAATATTTCATATGCAGTCAGACCTTCTAGATTGCATGCTCTTATTCCTAATTATGTTATTATGGTTGGTTTGGATCCGATCCGTATCTTATATCATGAAGTTGAGATATTGGCTAATGACACTGGCCAAATCCTAGGTGTGATATCTACCACACTACAATCGCAAAATCAAGTTGTTTTGGATTACATCTTAGCACAGCAGGGGGTACCTGCACAGTTGTAGGCCCAGATAGTGAGTGAGGGATCCTTGTTGTCTTCAGTCACTTAGATCACTTATTCTCCATTCTGATTTTTGACGTATAAATTAAAAAATTCTAAAACATTTTGATATTCGACGTATAAATGTGCAGATGTATAAGGGTTCCTAATAAACAAATCAGTGAGTGTACAGTACGTAACTCTAAGTGGTCGTCGGTAGTGTCAAAACCTGTAGGCTACTTGTGGCCTACACYGTCGTAAGATTTAAACTTTGTCCTACTTCTAGGTTAACAGTTGCGGCAATTTTTAGCACTTGTGCTCTCAGAAGTTTCTCATGGTAAACGATTTTGAGTAATAATAATCAGACTTGATTTTATACTCTGTCTGGACACTGTAGTATTCAGCAAATTATATGTTTAAATGTATTTCTTAGATATATATATATATTTTTTTTTATTTTAGAAAGGAATCTGATAAATGTATTACTTTATTTGTCATAACAACAATTTAAAATATCTTTGCTAATTCATGTTTTTGTTCATTAGAAATTATTGTTTGGATTTAAATGTGTATTTAATAGCAATTTGGTAATTATTTTTTTATTATTCCATTTAAATACATTTTTTAAATTGTTTTCTTTAGGTTACGGTCATATYAAGAACTTGCTGGCTCAATTTGTTAATATAACGACCTGTAATTAAGAACTTCATTTATCTTCATTCATTCTTCCGTGACCACTTTGTACTGGTGTGCGTCACAGTCAGTTGCAGTTCACCAAACACTCACATGCACGCTTCTCCACAGAGAGTAACACAAGCATGCTTCCAACAATGTCAATTAATTATTAAAGCATATTTTCATCCACATAATGAAGACATCTCTTACTACAACCATATTGAAACTACATCCAGAAATCTGCTTCCTGCCTCCCGCTCGTCTAAAACTGCTTTCCGAAAGTTTAAAATTTGAATTCCACTTTCAAATGTTGGCATGCGAGTAAAGTTTATTTCAAGAAGTGCTGACTAGGCACATGGCYGTTGCTAACACAATAGTGTGAGTTTCGTATCACGATTTTTACTTCTCAAATGAATCAAGCTGTAGAATCAAATATATTTTTCCATATATTTGTTGCCTAACTTTTGTAATTTTGATTTGTCATGTTTTGGTCTTCGTCTTTATTTGCTTAGTATGTGACGCACATAAAAACTTTGCAAAAGGAAATTTGGCATTTAAGCTCATGATTTAAGCATGGAAGTGGTTTTCTGTAAATGAATGTTGTCCACTTAAGTTGTTTCACCCTATCTAATGCTGTGGGAGTATCACGCCCACTACACTTTCACATTTTGTAATCTTGCATCTGCTATGGGTTTACGTAGGCACATTTAGACTGATTTGAATTGTAATACATTATTTCTGTTTCAAGTCACGCAAATTGCTGCTTGTTTCTTTGACTGAGAATTTTTGAGCCGTTATTGAGGCTGTGTTCRTACATCTGGCTCTTAAGGKTATCAGGGCACTTTTTCACAGCAAAACGGAAGCTTTATAAATAGTCTCCGGAGGAAAAGTGAGAGAAAGAGAGAGAGAGAAAGACAGAGAGAGAGAGCACTTTGCACTACTTCAATGCTACTTCCTGAGAAGTTAACATAAAATAGTTTAGCAACATCTCAACAGTTCAGATCTACTGCAAGATATATACTGTTCCTTTCGCTCTTTTCACAGGTAAGTGTGAGAAACCACGTGTCTCAAGTTCATTATTAATTTCAACTGAATTGAAATATTTCTTTTTGTTACAGTTTAATATCTGAGTTTAATGAAAAATGTGGCTAGTTTGCTGTTTTAATTGTATGAAAGAGTCTTCATCGGAAAATACAAGTAAAATGAGTTAACAATAATTAGATTTAAAGTAAATTAGAAAAAAAGAATGTTGTGTTTCATGTTTCTGTGAATACAAGTATATAACATCATTTCAGGTTTGCAGATTTCATATGTAAAGCTTTAAACAGAGCAAGTCAAGAATAAAACTCATAAAATGTTTGCAGCAAATATTATTTTAATAATATTTTAAATTATTTTAAATATTTTATTATGCTAAAAGAATTAACATTTTATGTCACAGGAAAAACAACACAAATGTCCTACATAAAAACCACAGACTATGTAGTGGGAGGTCGACACTTTCATCATCTTTTTAACTGTATTACCAACCTAGTTACTGTAACTATTCTATCTCTATCTATTCAGTCAACAGCATAACAATAAATACTGCAGCGTCTGAGTAACAAAATCCTATATATAAAATATATAATTGTAAGTATTTCACACTTTTTTATTTTTATTTTTATATAAAAATATGGTTCCATACTTGCAATAATTTATTATAATTCATGCAGTTTCAAACTCTGCAGTGTAGTGACTTTTGCACTTATGATGTTATCTTTTTTATGTGGAATGTATCAAAGGGAAATAAATAAATAAAAATATCATCAAGCGATCATCATGATATTTGATTTTGTTTATAGCTGTAAATAGTGCAAGGTTAATACTGTATGACCCTAATCAAACCCCAGAGATTAATGTGCAAATATACCAATATACAACATGCATTTAATGTTGTAATACTGTATTAAACAACATGTACCAATGAAAAAGGCTGTGTAAGCTGTTAGCAGAATCAACCATTACATTATCACCTTTTGTTTATTCACATGCAAGTACACAGACAGCTGTGTAATATTTGAGGTTTTCAGTTCAGATGCTTTATCTTTGTACAAGATAGATAAGTGCATTTCAGCTTTGAGACTACGGATATTGCAAAATGACTTGAAGTTGCTGCCAACATCCTTTGTTAACGTTCATGTACCTGTTTTTCAGTGCAGCCTACTATAAAGTATTCTAAGCCCCCATCAAAAAGAGGAACTATGTCATGCAACTCAACATGTCAGGATGAGGCAGTTAACCAGTGCCAGAATCAAACAAACCCTGCATTTGTTGCCATGTATAGCGTGGTCTGTATAATTGGGATTCCTCTTAACTTTGTGGCCCTTGTAGTTTTTTTCTGTTGCATTAAATCACGCTCACACACCATTGTATACATGACCAACCTCGCATTAGCAGATCTCCTTCTGGTTTGTACTCTACCAATACGGATCTATTATCACTTGGGAATTGGAGAATTATCACAAAAGACCTGTGAAGTTGCTGGTTTATTACTTTTAGCCAACATGTACGGAAGCATCTTGCTGCTTACCTGTGTGAGCATTGACCGTTGCCTGGCTGTCTGCTTCCCGATGTCGCCCCGAGTGCGTGAAGGCCGTAAAAAAGCACCACTGATCTGTCTGGGGATTTGGATTCTAACAGTAGGAGCCAGCCTGCCGCCTTACCTGATAAGTTCTAAAACAAACCAAACTCAAACCTCAAGAAGCTGTTTCAGAAAAATCCCAACATATGCCGTTAAGCCTTTTACACTTGCCTCCACACTGACGATAGGATTTGCGATACCACTGATCATCATGCTTCTGTGTTCATGGGGATTAGTACGTGCTGTCAGCAAAAGTACTGCAGCCAAGATGTCTGGTATTGTTAACACCTGCAAGATCCAGAGGATGGTAATCGTTAACCTGGCCATATTTCTCTGCTGTTTTCTGCCCTACCATGTCATGCTGGTGGTGATTTACTTCAACAATGAGAAAATGTCATGTTCTGTGATGTCTGCCTATTACAATGCTTTGATGGTAACTTGTCTGAATGCCATTCTGGACCCGCTGGCTTACTATTTCACCACRGAGACTTTCCGGAAAAATATTGAAATAGATACAGTTCGGAGAATGTTACCTATGAACAATTTGAGCTCTGATGGAAACACACGCTCAAAGCCACTTGTCAGTACTTAACGGCCAAAATTTGAAAGTAGTGGAAATAATCATAGACAGACAAAAATAAACATTATGGAGACACATTGCTGTCTTCTCAACAGGATCTTGCTAACTACACCTCATGGGAGTTGAGAAAGTCATCTTAAATGCTCGAACAACCAAACAGATCTGAGAATATMATATGGAGTTGTAATCATATACAAATCTGAAAAACTACTAAAACGACTAAAAGCAAAAATATTATAATGGTCATGTTGAAAGACATAGCATGAAACTGAATTGTATATAACATGCATGTAATATTCTTGTGTATTTTTTTTTTTTTGCTTAATCTAAAAAAAGCATTATAATAATTTATACTGAAAATATAAATAAATACACAGTATGGAATGGATACACAGTATAATACACATTATGGAATGAAGGACAAACAATAGGAACTGTAGCATAACCACATGTAATATTTAGATATACCTCATTTTTTWAATGACTGTTTTTATTTTAATTATATAACTAGAGAAGAGAAAATGAAAGATTATGTTGATTTGCTTGATATTTGTTACTATACAATTRCTTTTTTAAGTTATAAACAAAATGCATGTATTTGTAAAAAAAATTTTTTWWWAAATTTTATTTAATATTTCATTTTTCATTCAAATAAAATGAAACAGTTTCCAAATCATTTTTGCAAGAGCTGATGAATTTAAACTTTCAAAATAGAAAATTATAGAAAAAAAAAATGTAGCCTATTTATTTCATAAGGTTACCTTGAGACATTCACTTGATAGTACCGGCCTCTGTGGTCTAGCAGGTATCGACAACAGACCACAGCTTGGTGACAGAGAGGCTGGGAAGGTAGAATAAAAATAAAATTGCATGACTTAATTGCATGACAATATCATCTCAGATACCGGCTTAGATAAGTGCCATGGGCTTGTAATGAACATTTAATTGTGGTCCATAACCAGTTTTAGCAGGCTGTCTAGATCCCTGTTCTAGGGTACAAGTCTTTGTTTATCATATAATCCCTGATGTGGGCTATCAGGGGAGGTGATGTGTGCTACAATTTTTTTTTTTGCAAAATTCTATATTACAAAAATGTCTCTACAAATATTGTGAGTTCCAGGAACTGCTAAACAACCATTATTGGGGACTCTTATCCTTGATCTCCTCAGCTAGGTGTCTAGGCTGTCAAAATGTAGATCTAATCATGTAAAATGCTACTTTCACACATTCTCCTCTAAAAACTTCCAAGAACTGATATTACTTACACATTATTTTTCTATAGTATAGTGTTACATAGCTTTGTAGTGTCGAGAGAAATCTCCACAGTAAACTACACATACAGTAGTATAAGAAAGAAAGAAAGAAAGAAAGAAAGAAAGAAAGAAAGAAAGAAAGAAAGAAAAACATTTCCGTTAACTACAAGCCACTCATTTCTGTCCGTCCCGTAAGTTTGTGCTAATGAACACCCGTATGCAACAATTCTACAAAGCCAAATAAATTACAGAATCATCCAAAGAGCCAGTAATCTGGGAGAAAAATGCCTGACATTATTCTGCAAAATTAATATTCAACATTTTAAGTGGCAGTTAAGTTGTCTGATTGCTGAAATGTGCACATTATCGCCCACAGGATGAAAGTCTGACAATAAGATAACACTGTGGTGTAAGATGTGAAACTGAGTCCTACGTTATGAGATTAAAAGGTGATTTGCTTTTGCTTAAGTAAAGACTTGTTATATTTTTATTTCCTTTAAAGTCTGGAATAATGTATTCTTAAGGTAAAAACTATATTTCATCAGACAAATGTACACTTGACTGCTTAGAAAATGTGTTATTAGAAAGAAATGTGTCCTTTCTATGATTTATGATGACCTTGCATTGTGCATAATAATGTTGCTTATACTATAGTAATGCTACAATATGCTCAGTGTTTCTGTGCAGGTTTTTATTTCCAACGACGCAGAAGCTACACCTGATTCCWCCTGTTCAATTAGTTGTTCTTGGCTTTCACTTGTTTGAAATGAAAAGCTGCATACACACACACCAGCCCTTTCTAAAGAAGATTTGACAGCTCTGGTTTATAGTACTAAGAATCTTGTGGACAAAAAAAGTGTGATTGCTTCATAACAGATTGCATCTGTCTAGAATACTTCTTACAAAACATCTTAGAAGCAGTACTCTAAAAGGGTTAAAAGGGTTAACTCAGCAAAAAAGGTGTGAAGGGTTTATGTATTGAACTTAGTCTGCAAAGCACTTCCTTACTGTCCTGCATGCAAGACTGTCAGTGAAATGTCATTACCTTCCTGATATGTTGCTTAAAATGTTATTGATATTTCAGTTCCATTGGTAATCTTTGTTACAACATAATTTTGTAACAGCTTTCTAAAGGGGGTTTAGGAAACTCTTCTTGAAGGAAAGTACATTATTGCGGTGTTCTACAGTACTGTGCAAAAGGCACATGCAAATAATTGCTGTAGAACAAGGATATCTTTAATATGAAAGTTTYTACATAAAAAATACTATAAAAAGCAATGAACARTAATTAATTAAAAAGTCAATAATTTTGTGTGATGGACCTTTGCTTAAAATATAGTTCTAGGTACAATTTGTGCAGTTTATAAGGAAATTGGTTGCTTAATTTTACTGAACATCCTGCAGAAACAACCTTCAGAAGACTTTGTTGCACTCCTTCTTTTTTCACCCATGCAAAATCCATGAAACTTTCTTTTCATACTTTTTCTTTGTCTGAAAAGTGATCTTTTACACAATATACTGCTCTGTACAGATATCTTGTAGATCAGATACATTCATTTTTTTGTTTTTTGCGTGTGGAAGTACTAATGTTTGGAAATCAGGTTGAATGTATTTATTTAATTATTTGTACTGACTTAATAATGAAGTCATACAATAAACAAACAAACAAAACAGGATGCTAAAGACTTTTGCACAGTACATGCATGTGTGACTTTATTTGCTAGACTTATCCTTTAAACTAAGGGTGTATTAAAGTGTAATTGAATAAACACAATATAYAGTATATAGTTAAATTAGATTACGCATTAGCAAAATATTATGTGTAAAAAGTGGATATTTGCTTGCATCTGAAATAAACTGCACTAAAAACAAAGTTTTGTGCCAAAAAATGCAAAATGACTATATTACAATGGAAGGCCCATTTGTTTAGCAACAATAAACAACCAGAAAGGTATTGTATACAGTATATATACATCTTGGAACGTTTGTACTCCAGCTGGGGACCATGGAGGCCAATGGTGGCCATTATAATGCTAATCTGCATGTTTTTGGACTGTGGAAGGAAACTGGACAACCTGGAGGAAACCTACCAAGCACGGGGAGAACATGCAAACTCCATGCTCACAGATATACATATGTAAACACTGTTGAAGGATGTATTTATTTTTGTGGGCCTCTCTGAACATTTTTTCCCCATGTCTGCTTGTTTAGTTTACTTATTTAGTCTACTTTAATTTGTTAGGTGTTTATCTTATTTTATTAGTTGAGCATACTTTCCTTGTCAGTTCTTTATTTCTGTTAGTTTTCATTTTGTTATTGCCAGTTTGTGCTGTTTATTTGTTTGATTGTTTGTTTAACTCGTGTACTGGGTAAGTAAGAAGCGCAAGATTTGAAAACCAGCTGAGAATTAAGTCGAGTTTAAATGCAATTATACCTTTGGCACCTTGCCTATTCTCCTGCACTGGTTCATTACAGCCAAACAACAGCAGAGAGAGAGAGAGAGGGAGACTTTAGCTCATCCCACAGATAAAGGAGGAACAATAGCAGGGAATGGATGGGGTTGGCTAAACGTGGAGATAATCATCAAGAATTTCCCTCTGGTTTTTTTTATCCCTTGGGAAAATCAGCTTTCTTTTCTATTGATTATTCTCCTCCAAGCGGTTCCCACCTTCTTGCCCTGAGGTCTAGTGTTGGTTTAATCCTGCCAAAGATAAAATTCCTCAGGTAACTCTTACTTACTTAAGTCACTGGCCAAACAATCGATAAGCCAGCACTAATAATAATAATAATAATTTAAAACATCCAGCTCGTTCGGCGCTTTGCGTTATATCACACCCATAGTGGTAAATACAGTACCGACACAGGATACAATGACTGCGCCGACTGTACCATTTCACTTTCTCACCCCAAAAATCTCTCCTTTACTGACCCGCGTGTGAACTTTTTTTTTCTAAAAAGTTTTCTGTGCAACAAGTTTCGTTCTTCTTACCCGTTCCATTATTATCTCTTTGCGGCGACATCAGGCTCTTCATGGCCTTCCCCTGAGACTGTGGGAAAGTGTGCTGCTAAAAGCACCCATGCATTGTCATGTTAATGCTTCAGGGTGGTGGGTTTTTTTTTTTTTGAGGGGAGGTTTCGTCAGCTACACACGTTTAAAGCGAGGTGGCAGCCTAATTTTCCCAGCCTAGCAGGCACCATTAGTCTAACTCTGTGAGAAAACATCGACGCGAGAAACTCATCACAGAAGTCGTTTTACTTTCTGTCAGTCAGAGCGCGCGTGCGAGAGAGAGTTAGCAATGACCGCTTCAAATCTCGGCAGTGGACCGGAAAAGAGCTTCAACGCCAAAGAGGAGCGTAAGGTAAAAGATATCTTGACTTATACAGTAGCATGACTTGGTGACTTGGAGTTGACGGGGAAAAAAAAGTTGTTGTAGTTTAATATTCTGACACCACGTGCTAATTAATGAAACTCGAGCTAGCCAGATAGACAGCTGTGTTGTGTTAGTAGAGCGCGCATGCTCTCATCTGTTACCATTCATAACACATTTTGCTTTACAGTATCAACAATCTAAATGCCTTTATGTTTTTAGCTCCGAAAGCCTCTGATAGAGAAGAGACGCAGAGAACGAATCAATTCAAGCCTGGAGCAGCTCAAGGGTATTATGGTGGATGCCTACAATTTGGATGTAAGTATACTTCAAACAAACAAGCATGCACATGTGTAATCTTAAAAACATTAAAAACCTATTATGCTATGGAAATAGAAAGATGCACAGCTATTTTTTTTATTTAAAATGTTTGACATTTTTATGATTGTGCTGTCAATTATTGTTTTATAAGCAATCAAAGTTGGAGAAGGCAGATGTTCTGGAGATAACTGTGCAACACATGGAGGGCCTGCAGAGGGGCATCGGACCAGGTGAGAGTATTACATGCTCTTTTGCTTTCTGCGTATAAAGTTGTGTTGTGAAAAATGAACAAAAAAAAACTAGTGATGCCACTAGAAAACCACTTATGTTAGCCACAAACTTTTTGTATGTAAAAGATATTTATTCTCATGTGCAAAGTTCATAATTTAAAATGCATGATTTAATATTTTTTCTGTTTTTTTTTTTTTTACAGCATCCAGTCAGGGGCCTAGCGTTGCTTTTGAATCCCGCCAACGATACAGTAGTGGTTATATCCAGTGTATGCATGAGGTGCATAACTTGCTCCTCAACTGCCCAGGCATGGACAAATCACTGGGCGCTCGTCTTCTTAACCACCTGCTGAAGGCTCTGCCCCAAATTAGTGGAGAGAGCAGTGCCACGAGTAATGCTGCCACCACCAGCCCTCTTCCTCTTCCCACATCTCCTACACAATCTTCGCTGGGTCTTCCCTCCTTTCAGCCTCGTCCTCACAACCTACACACCCCTCCCTCTCCTGCAAGCCCCCCTTCACCCAGCAGCCCCCATGGATCTCCTGGAATCCTCTTGCAGCGTGAGGGGCCTGGCATTAGGTCCTCCTCACCCCGGTCACCCTCCCCCCAACCTTTAGCCTCTTCTGCCCTTCCCCCTGCCTTCCCAGGGGGTGACCCTTCTATGTGGAGGCCATGGTGAAGACGTGAAACCCTTTACCACTTTTTACTTGCCCTGTCCCCCCTTCTTCCACTCTTCCCTAATAGTGTCCATTACATCCTCATCTCCTGGGATGTTTGAGTGCTGGGCCTTTTCACTCTGAGAGCTGAGAGGTCACGGAATAATAGTAGGTCTCTCAGCCCCTGGGGGTTTTGTGGCATCGTTTGAAGCACTATTCTTTATGGTTGATTTACTATGGTGTGGGCTTGTTTGGAAATTTGAAAAACAAAAGGGAACCACCACCAAGGATGCTCACTTAGAACTGAGCGCATGAAAAAAGAGTTGCTGCTTCAATACTTGATGGTACTGTTATTTTGGTAAAGCAGGAAGCAATGTAATTTGCTCAATTGTATTTCATTTTGAAAATGTTTTTAAATAGATCTTTGATTCTTATGATTATCCTTTTGACTATTTTTAGTGTGGCCTTTTCGCTAAAGTTTAGTGTGGCCCAATGCATTTAAAGTCATACCTCTGATTTCTGCTACGAAATAATGGAGCAGTGTTGAAATGTGCTAATGTACACTAAGTATGTAAATAGAGACCTAAGATGCCATGACTTCTGAGACTTTTATTTCTGATGCATGATATTTAGACTTTACTGGTCCCAGGTTGTCCCACTTGTAAGTTAAGTTCAGGAGGAAAACCTATGTTATAGATGCCCACTCTGTTTGGAGGGTATCAGAATGTGCTGTAAACATTTCTATCAATAAAAAAAGAAACATCCACGGTGTACTGTTTGACTTCTTAAAAATTAGATTTAATACCCAAATAACAGATTTTCCATCTAAGTCAAGCAATTTGAAGGGACAAAAAATATTTGTGTGTCCATTTGTGTAACTTAAGAAAGAATAGCTGAGAACAAAGATGCATCCAAAGACTGAGTTTTAGGGCATTACACAACAACCTTCTGTTTTAAAATTAAAACAAAAAAATTAAAGTGCTTTGTTTTGCCAGCGAAAGTGCAAAAGATGTACATTATTAAAAATTGTTGAAGTTTGTAATGGTCACTGCTGTACTGTATTAATATTTTATTGTAGTGTATTTATCAAATAGTTTCAAATGCCTTGCTCTAAATAAGAGATTTCTAATTGGGGATTAGTGTAATAACTGTTGATATTGTATTTATCTAAAATATTAAAAGAYGTGTGAAAGTATAATAGTGGTCAGCATCTTATATATATATAAAACCTGATAACTTTTGCTGTTGCATGGGTTTAGTGAAAGTAAAGTGACATAGTACTTACTGACTGATACWACGATAGTATCCACTGTGCCATAAGAAACATGCAATGAAAAATTCCCATTTAATCAATTGTAGGACATTTTTCTGTTACTACTTTCTCATTCATAGCTGCCATTCTAGGTTTATTAGCCTTGTCATTCTGTTAAAAGCAGTTTGTGAAGCAGTCCATGGTGCCACCTACAGGCCCAGGAAAGGCCCACTTTCCTGCTAAAACTGTGTCCAGCATACAGTGTAAGTATAGTCTACCTCTCGTACTGGTGTGTTAGAAAACAATGTTTTTAAAATGTAATCACCAAGTTGCAAAATGTTATATGTACATTTATTTGTTCAAAGCTTATTAATCAGCTTGTTATTTATAACATCATTGAACAGATTAGTATAAATGTATGCTCAAGGCCACTTCATTAGGAACATCTTGCCAGTACTGTGTTTGACCTCATTCTGCCTTCAGAACTGTCTTTCTGTGCTTTCTGTGCCATAGATTCAACAAGGTGATGGAAACATTCCTTTGAGATTTTGTCCCATACTGACTTGATAGCATCAGTTAATTGCTGCAGATTTGTCGGATTCTTAATTTAGTCTGATGCTCAGTTTGAACTTCAGCAGATTGCCTTCACAATGTCTACATGCCTAAATGTATTGAGTTACTGCTGTCTGATTAGCTAATTAGAGTTTTTAAAAAAAAATTTATTAAACAGCTGGTGTGCCTAATGAAATGGCCAGTGAGTACATGTCACATACATCTAGATGTCACTTGGAGAATACATGGAAGTTGTGTAATAAGCTAAAGAATTAATGGAATTTCGGGTCCAGATTTGAAGAATGATGATTAATGAGTGTATATA